>NC_069494.1:19067369-19087369 GCF_026875155.1 Cherax quadricarinatus
CACTCATCCTTTAGAGTACAGGTCTGTATTCCCACCCCAAAAAAACTGTAAATCCTCATCTCCTTTAGAGTACAAGTATGTATCCCACCTCCAGAACTGTAACATCCTCACTCATCCTTCAGAGTACAGATACTGTACTTCCCACCTCCAGAACTGTAACATCCTCACTCATCCTTCAGAGTACAGGTACTGTACTTCCCACCTCCTGAACTGTGACATCCTCACACATCCTTCAGAGCACAGGCACTGTACTTCCCACCTCCAGGACTGTAACATCCTCACTCATCCTTCAGAGTACAGGTACTGTACTTCCCACCTCCAGAACTGTAACATCCTCACTCATCCTTCACAGTACAGACACTGTACTTCCCACCTCCAGAACAGTAACATCCTCACTGTATGTGCAATATTGAGTCCTGGGACGTGAAGGATCTAGTTCTGAGGACTGAATGTGCAATATTGAGTCCTGGGACGTGAAGGATCTAGTTTGAGGACTGAATGGGGCAATATTGAGTCCTGGGTGTGAAGGATCTAGTTCTGAGGACTGAATGTGAAATTTTGGGAGTCCTGGGACGTGAAGGATCTAGTTCTGGGAAACTGAAATGAGCAATATTGAGTCCTGGGATGTGAAGGATCTAGTTCTGAGGACTGTATGTGCAATATTGAGTCCTGGGACGTGAAGGATCTAGTTCTGAGGACTGAATGTGCAATATTGAGTCCTGGGACGTGAAGGATCTAGTTCTGAGGACTGAATGTGCAATATTGAGTCCTGGGACGTGAAGGATCTAGTTCTGAGGACTGAATGAGCAATATTGAGTCCTGGGATGTGAAGGATCTAGTTCTGAGGACTGTATGTGCAATATTGAGTCCTGGGACGTGAAGGATCTAGTTCTGAGGACTGAATGTGCAATATTGAGTCCTGGGACGTGAAGGATCTAGTTCTGAGGACTGAATGTGCAATATTGAGTCCTGGGACGTGAAGGATCTAGTTCTGAGGAATGAATGACCAATATTGAGTCCTGGGACGTGAAGGATCTAGTTCTGAGGACTGAATGTCCAATACTGAGTCCTGGGACGTGAAGGATCTAGTTCTGAGGACTGAATGTTTAATATTGAGTCCTGGGACGTGAAGGATCTAGTTGTGGTCTCGGGTTTAGAACTGAATCATATCTGAAGTTAGATCAGAGGAGATGCCAAATATATTATATAATGACAAAAAAAAGGCACAATACCGTGACTGGAACGATACACAAATAACCCGCACATAGAAGAGAGAAGCTTACGACGACGTTTCGGCCCGACTTGGACCATTTACAAAGTCACACTAACCAGAAGTGGAGCAGGACGGTATATATAGGCAGGAAGAGGTGGTCGTAAGCTCCTCTTTTCTATGTGCCGGTTATTTGTCTATATTTCATAATTTTTGACACATCGGCCGTTTCACTCTTCCTTCAGAGTACAGGCACTGTACTTCCCACCTCCAGGACTGTAACATCCTCACTCATCCTTCAGAGTACAGGTACTGTACTTCCCACCTCCAGAACTGTAACATCCTCACTCATCCTTCAGAGTACAGGCACTGTACTTCCCACCTCCAGAACTGTAACATCCTCACTCATCCTTCAGAGTACAGGTACTGTACTTCCCACCTCCAGAACTGTAACATCCTCACTCATCCTTCAGAGTACAGGCACTGTACTTCCCACCTCCAGGACTGTAACATCCTCACTCATCCTTCAGAGTACAGGCACTGTACTTCCCACCTCCAGGACTGTAACATCCTCACTCATCCTCAGAGTAAGGTACTGTACTTCCCACCTCCAGAACTGTAGCATCCCCACTCATCCTTCAGAGTACAGGTACTGTACTTCCCACCTCCAGGACTGTAACATCCTCACTCATCCTTCAGAGTACAGGTACTGTACTTCCCACCTCCAGAACTGTAAAATCCTCACTCATCCTTTCAGAGTACAGGCACTGTACTTTCCCCCCTCCAGAACTGTAACATTTCCCCACTCATCCTTCAGAGTACAGGTACTGTACTTCCCACATCCAGAACTGTAACATCCTCACTCATCCTTCAGAGTACAGGTACTGTTACTTCCCACCTCCAGAACTGTAACCTCCCCACTCATCCCTTTAGAGTACAGGTATGTACTTCCCACTCCAGAACGTAACATCCTCAATCATCCTTCAGAGTACAGGTACTGTACTTCCCACCTCCAGGACTGTAACATCCTCACTCATCCTTCAGAGTGCAGGTACGTACTTCCCACCTCCGAACTGTAACATCCTCACTCATCCTTCAGAGTACAGGTACTATACTTTCCCCCCTCCAGGACTGTAACATCCTCACTATCCTTCAGAGTGCAGGTACTGTACTTCCCACCTCCAGAACTGTAACATACTCACTCATCCTTCAGAGTACAGGTAACTGTACTTCCCACCTCCAGAACTGTAACATCCTCACCCATCCTTCAGAGTAACAGGTGCTGTACTTCCCACCTCCAGGACTGTAACATCCTCACTCATCCTTCAGAGTGCAGGTACTGTACTTCCACCCCCAGAACTGTAAATCCTCACTCATCTTCAGAGTACAGACACTGTACTTCCCACCTCCAGAACTGTAACATCCCCACTCATCCTTCAGAGTACAGACACTGTACTTCCCACCTCCCGAACTGTAACATCCTCACTCATCCTTCAGAGTACAGGTACTGTACTTCCCACCTCCAGAACTGAACACCTCACTCATCCTTCAGAGTACAGGTCTGTACTTCCCACCTCCAGAACTGTAACATCCTCACTCATCCTTCAGAGTACAGGTACTGTACTTCCCACCTCCAGAACTGTAACATCCTTTACTCATCCTTCAAAGTACAGACACTGTACTTCCAACCTCCGGACTGTAACATCCTCACTCATCTTTAGAGTACAGGTACTGTATTCCCCCCCCAGGGAAATGTAACATCCTAAATCATCCTTCAGAGTAAGGTACTGTACTTCCACCTCCAGGACTGTAACATCCTCACTCATCTTCAGAGTACAGGTAAATGTACTTCCCCCCTCCAGAACTGTTAACATCTCACTCATCCTTCAGAGTACAGGTACTGTACTTCCCACCTCCAGAACTGTAACATCCCCACTCATCCTTCAGAGTTACAGGTACTGTACTTCCCCACTCCAGAACTGTAACATCCTCACTCATCCTTCAGAGTACAGACACTGTACTTCCCACCTCCAGAACTGTAACATCCTCACTCATCCCTTTAGAGTACAGACACTGTACTTCCAAACCCCCAGAACTGTAAAATCCTCACTCATCCTTTAGAGTACAGGTACTGTACTTCCCACCTCCAGAACTGTAAATCCTCACTCATCCTTCAGAGTACAGGTACTGTACTTCCACCTCCAGAACTGTAACATCCTCACTCATTTCCCTTTAGAGTACAGGTACTGTACTTCCCACCTCCAGAACTGTAACATCCTCACTCATCCTTCAGAGTACAGGTACTGTACTTCCCACCTCCAGAAATGTAACATTTCCCCACTCATTCCCTTTAGAGTACAGGTACTGTAATTCCACCTCCAGAACTGTAACATCCTCACTCTTCCTTCAGAGTACAGGTACTGTACTTCCCACCTCCCGGGAACTGTAACATCCTCACTCATCCTTCAGAGTACAGGTACTGTACTTCCCACTTCCAGAACTGTAACATCCCCACTTTATCCTTCAGAGTACAGGTATTGTACTTCCCCCCTCCAGAACTGTAACATCCTCACTCATCCTTCAGAGTACAGGTGTGTACTTCCCAACTCAGAACTGTAACATCCTCACTCTCCTTCAGAGTACAGACACTGTACTTCCCCACCTCCAGAACTGTAACATCCTCACTCATCCTTCAGAGTACAGGTACTGTACAGCCCACCTCCAGAACTGTAACATCCTCACTCATCCTTCAGAGTACAGACACTGTACTTCCCACCTCCAGACTGTAAAAATCCCCACTATCCTTCAGAGTACAGGACACTGTACTTCCCCCCTCCCGAACTGTAACATCCTCACTCATCCTTCAGAGTACAGGTACTGTACTTTCCCACCTCCAGAACTGTAACATCCTCACTCATCCTTCAGAGTACAGGTACTGTACTTCCCACCTCCAGAAACTGTAACATCCTCATATCCTTCACAGTACAGACAATGTACTTCCCACCTCCAGAACTGTAACATCCTCACTCATCCTTCAGAGTACAGACACTGTACTTCCCACCTCCAGAACTGTAACATCCTCACTCATCCTTCAGAGTACAGGTACTGTACTTCCCACCTCCAGAACTGTAACATCCTCACTCATCCTTCAGAGTACAGGTACTGTACTTCCCACCTCCAGAACTGTAACATCCCCACTCATCCTTCAGAGTGCAGGTACTGTACTTGCCACCTCCAGAACTGTAACATCCTCACTCATCCTTCAGAGTACAGGTACTGTACTTCCCACCTCCAGAACTGTAACATCCTCACTCATCCTTCAGAAGTACAGGTACTGTACTTCCCACCTCAAGGACTGTAACATCCTCACTCATCCTTCAGAGTAAAAGGTAAAAGTACTTCCACACCAAGAACTGTAAATCCTCACTCATCCTTCAGAGTACAGGTAAATGAACTTCCCCCCTCCAGAACTGTAACATCCTCACTCATCCTTCAGAGTACAGGTACTGAACTTCCCACCTCCAGAACTGTAACACCTCACTCATCCTTCAGAGTACAGGCACTGTACTTCCCACCTCCAGAACTGTAACATCCTCACTCATCCTTCAGAGTACAGGTACTGAACTTCCCACCTCCAGAACTGTAACATCCTCACTCATCCTTCAGAGTACAGGTACTGAATTTCCCACCTCCAGAACTGTAACACCTCACTCATCCTTCAGAGTACAGGTACTGTACTTCCCACCTCCAGAACTGTAAATCCTCACTCATCCTTCAGGGGTACAGGTACTGTACTTCCCACCTCCAGAACTGTAACATCCTCACTCATCCTTCAGAGTACAGACACTGTACTTCCCACCTCCAGAACTGTAACATCCTCACTCATACTTCAGAGTACAGACACTGTACTTCCCACCTCCAGAACTGTAACATCCTCACTCATCCCTTTAGAGTACAGGTTTCTCTATTCCCACTCCAGAACCGGAACATCCTCACTCATCCTTCAAGTAGTACAGGTACTGCACTTCCCACCTCAGAACTGTAACATCCTCACTCATCCTCAGAGTACAGGTACTCACTTCCCACCTCCAGAAAAATGTAACATCCTCACTCATCCTTCAGAGTACAGGTACTGCACTTCCCACCTCCAGAACTGTAACATCCTCACTCATCCTTCAGAGTGCAGGTACTGTTTCTTCCACCCCCAGAACTGTAACATCCTCACTCTATCTTCACGTACAGACACTCTACGTCCACCTCCGAACTGTAACATCCTCACTCATCTTCAGAGTACAGGTACTGTACTTCCCCCCTCCAGAACTGTAACATCCTACTCATCCTTCAGAGTACAGTTACTGTACTTCCCCCCTCCAGAACTGTAACATCCTCACTCTTCCTTCAGAGTACAGGTACTGGTACTTCCCCCCTCCAGAACTGTAACATCCTCACTCATCCTTCAGAGTACAGGTACTGTACTTCCCACCTCCAGAACTGTAACATCCTCACTCATCCTTCAGAGTACAGGCACTGTACTTCCCACCTCCAGAACTTTAAGATCCTCACTCATCCTTCAAAGTACAGGTACTGTACTTCCCACCTCCAGAACTGTAACATCCTCACTCATCCTTCAGAGTACAGACACTGTACTTCCCACCTCCGAAAATGTAGCATCCTCACTCATCCTTCAGAGTCAGGTATGTACTTCCACCTCCAGAACTGTAACATCCTCACTCATCCTTCAGAGTACAGGTACTGTACTTCCCACCTCCAGAACTGTAACATCCTCACTCATCCTTCACAGTACAGACACTGTACTTCCCACCTCCAGGACAGTAACATCCTCACTCATCCTTCAGCGTACAGGTACTGTACTTCCCACCTCCAGAACTGTAACCTCCTCACTCATCCTTCAGAGTTCAGGTACTGTACTTCCCACCTCCAGAACTGTAACATCCTCACTCATCCTTCACAGTACAGACCACTGTACTACCCACCTCCAGGACTGTAAAAATAAAAAAAAAAAAAAAAAACATCCTCACACATCCTTCAGAGTACAGGTACTGTACTTCCCACCTCCAGAACTGTAACATCCTCACTCATCCTTCAGAGTACAGACACTGTACTTCCCACGTGTTGCTTACTTGATTCCCGTCATCAATATTAATTTGTTTGCACTCCAACAGCAAGAGAAGTCACAAAAAATATTTGCCTCCACTCCTCTTTAAAACTCTCGCGCATGCTTACTGCAGGTCGAAGCTTCTCGCACACAAAATGCAAACACTTGGAGGTTGTTAATAATAATAATAATAATAATAATAATAATAATAATAATAATAATAATAATAATAATACCTTTATTTATATGTATACAAGGTACAGAGGTACATGTGAAAGGTATACAAGATGGCTTAGAAAGACACGTAAGCAAACACTATAACATATTTATTAGAAAACGTTTCGGTCCTGGGACCTTGATCACTTCTAACATACAGAGGTAGAAAGACATTATATATATAAGCGGAGAGTGAGATGTGACGCACGTGACCTGAGGAATGTCATAAGAACATAAGAATGGAGGAACACTGTAGAAGGCCTACTGGCCCATGCGAGGCAGGTCCTTATAAAAACAACCTCTGCCTATGATGAGGACGGGTAGACGATGACGGTCTTTCTAAACCCACATGTTGGTATATATTACCAAGGTTTATACCAAAGTATACAAGTACATGTACAAGGTATACAAGTACATGTACAAGGTATACAAGTACATGTACAAGGTATACAAGTACATGTACAAGGTATACAGATCATAGCTGACATCAGTGACATACTACTATATAGAAAGTCGCTTGTTATGCTGAGCATTTCCCGCAAATTAGGTCAGTTTTGTCCCAGGATGTGACCTATACCAGTCCACTAACACCCAGGATATGACCCCCACCAGTCCACAAACACCCAGGATGTGACCTATACCAGTCCACTAACACCAAGGATGCGACCCACATCAGTGCACTAACACCCAGGATGTGACCCACACCAGTCCACTAACACCCAGGATGTGACCCACACCAGTCCACTAATACCCAGGATGTGACCCACACCAGTCCACTAATACCCAGGATGTGACCCCACACCAGTCCACTAACACCCAGGATGTGACCCCACACCAGTCCGCTAACACCCAGGATGACCCACACCACTCCACTAACACCCAGGATGTGACCCACACCAGTCCACTAACACCCATGATGTGACACCACACCAGTCCACTAACACCCAGGATGTGACCCACACCAGTCCACTAACACCCAGGATGTGACCCACACCAGTCCATTAACACCCAGGATGTGACCCACACCAGTCCACTAACACCCAGGATGTGACCCACACCAGTCCACTAACACCCAGGATGTGACCCACACCAGTCCACTAACACCCAGGATGTAACCCACACCAGTCCACTAACACCCAGGATGTGACCCACACCAGTCCACTAACACCCAGGATGTGACCTACACCAGTCCACTAACACCCAGGATGCGACCCACACCAGTCCACTAACACCCAGGATGTGACCTACACCAGTCCACTAACACCCAGGATGCGACCCACACCAGTCCACTAACACCCAGGATGCGACCTACACCAGTCCACTAACACCCAGGATGCGACCCACACCAGTCCACTAACACCCAGGATGTGACCTACACCAGTCCACTAACACCCAGGATGCGACCCACACCAGTCCACTAACACCCAGGATGCGACCTACACCAGTCCACTAACACCCAGGATGCGACCCACACCAGGTGACTAACACCCAGGATGCGACCCACACCAGGTGACTAACCCGCACTGCGCTACTCTGAGAAAACTTCATTCCTTCAGTTGTTGTCTTGTAACTTTGCACAGCTCCTGATGACGCACTCAGAAGTGTGAAAGTACTCTAGCTGAAGATTTCCACCTCCCGTGGTTTGTCTTGCATTGTTAAGATCGCCTGTTTGCGATTGTTTGTGTATCCCGAGATGTGATGCTGAGGCTGGAGATGGTTTTATATCTCAGCTTCCTCGTGTGCTGTCCTCAGTCCTTGAATCTCAGTCCGTTGGTGTTTGATGAGTTCCGGGAGTTTTTCTGCTCCCAGAGCCCGGCTTTGGGCCAGGCTCGTCTGGTTCTTGCCTGGTCAACCAAGAACTTGTAAGTGGTGGCCCCTTGACCCACATAGTCATCACTGCTTGACTAATCTGGCGCCTGGTGAAGATATTTGTGGATTTTCCTCTAGAAGACTTCTACGCTCGCCCCAGCAGTGTTTCTGATAAGATAAGATAAGATAAGATTTCGTTCCGATTTTTAACCCCGGAGGGTTAGCCACCCAGGATAACCCAAGAAAGTCAGTGCGTCATCGAGGACTGTCTAACTTATTTCCATTGGGGTCCTTAATCTTGTCCCCCAGGATGCCACCCACACCAGTCCACTAACACCCAGGTACCTATTTGCTGCTAGGTGAACAGGACAACAGGTGTAAGGAAACGTGTCAGAATGTTTCCACCCGCCGGGAATCGAACCCGGGCCCTCCGTGTGTGAAGCGGGAGCTTTAGCCACCAGGCCACCGGGGCACCCTGATATCTCCACATGTTACATTCATTCATCTTCTCGCTATCTCCTTCCTCTACTGTTACTACTACCTTTACTTATGTCTCTCTTCACTTCCTTCTCTCATGTTTCACTTCCTACCTTCTTCTATTACATCCACTACCAACAATACCGCTTCAACTTCTTCCGCTTCTCTCTTTATCCCGTCCTTGTCCAGCTCCCCTATACATTCCAAGATTTTTACCAGACTTCAAGCTGGCACTGGACAAGCACCTAAAGTCAGTTCCTGATCAGCCGGGCTGTGGCTCGTACGTTGGTTTGCGTGCAGCCAGCAGCAACAGCCTGGTTGATCAGGCTCTGATCCACCAGGAGGCCTGGTCACAGACCGGGCCGCGGGGGCGTTGACCCCCAGAACTCTCTCCAGGTAAACTCCAGGTAAGGCTCCTCAGGACTCTTCCTTCAAAGGGTAATCCTGTGATCACTGTCCCTGAGGCGCATTTAAATCGATTACTTGAGAGGCTGACAAATCTTAGAAGTTCCTTCTGAAGCGAGACTCACGAAATCGTAATGACACGATTGTAAACCATACCTCGGGTGGGGTTAGAACCCGCGGTCAGAGAGTCATAAAACAGGATACTGACGTGTTAGCCACTGGACCAGCTAGATACAATAAGATTCATCCAACAAGGTAAATTTCTACACCATAGGAAGGTTAGCATAGGCCACCACTGTGAACACAAATGCAAGTTCTTACAGACGAATCTCCAACTAGCAGTGACGAACTCTAGCTCAAGTCCCCTCAAAGCCGTCAACATGACGCACGAAATCGTAATGACACTATCGTGGGTTCTAACCCCATCCGTGGTATGGTTTCTTTTTGAAAACTCAGTAAGAAACTGTACCCGACATAAGTGAAACCAGCTTTTAGAAACCGCAACACCAGCTTGAAATTCTCTCCCGAAAGATTTAGATTTAGACTTTGCCACCGAAGCGGCTAGTTTATTGTGTACCTCATATCCATCCTGTGGATGGTAGTGGCTAGTTTATTGTGTACCTCATATCCATCCTGTGGATGGTAGTGGCTAGTTTATTGTGTACCTCATATCCATCCTGTGGATGGTAGTTGCTAGTTTATTGTGTACCTCATATCCATCCTGTGGATGGTAGTGGCTAGTTTGTTGTGTACCTCATATCCATCCTGTGGATGGTAGTGGCTAGTTTATTGTGTACCTCACATCCATCCTGTGGATGGTAGTGGCTAGTTTGTTGTGTACCTCATATCCATCCTGTGGATGGTAGTTGCTAGTTTATTGTGTACCTCATATCCATCCTGTGGATAGTAGTGACTAGTTTATTGTGTACCTCACATCCATCCTGTGGATGGTTGTGGCTAGTTTATTGTGTACCTCATATCCATCCTGTGGATGGTAGTGGCTAGTTTATTGTGTACCTCATATCCATCCTGTCGATGGTAGTGGCTAGTTTATTGTGTATCTCATATCCATCCTGTCGATGGTAGTGGCTAGTTTATTGTGTACCTCATATCCATCCTGTGGATGGTAGTGGCTAGTTTATTGTGTACCTCATATCCATCCTGTGGATGGTAGTACCTAGTTTATTGTGTCCCTCATATCCATCCTGTGGATGGCAGTGGCTAGTTTATTGTGTACCTCACATCCATCCTGTGGATGGTAGTGGCTAGTTTATTGTGTACCTCATATCCATCCTGTCGATGGTAGTGGCTAGTTTATTGTGTACCTCATATCCATCCTGTGGATGGTAGTGGCTAGTTTATTGTGTACCTCATATCCATCCTGTGGATGGTAGTGGCTAGTTTATTATGTACCTCATATCCATCCTGTGGATGGTAGCGGCTAGTTTATTGTGTACCTCATATCCATCCTGTGGATGGTAGTGGCTAGTTTATTGTGTACCTCATATCCATCCTGTGGATGGTAGTGGCTAGTTTATTGTGTACCTCATATCCATCCTGTGGATGGTAGTGGCTAGTTTATTGTGTACCTCATATCCATCCTGTGGATGGTAGTGGCTAATTTATTGTGTACCTCATATCCATCCTGTGGATGGTAGTGGCTAGTTTATTGTGTACCTCATATCCATCCTGTGGATGGTAGTGGCTAGTTTATTGTGTACCTCATATCCATCCTGTGGATGGTAGTGGCTAGTTTATTGTGTACCTCATATCCATCCTGTGGATGGTAGGGCAGGAACGTATGGATACTCAATAGGCCTAGCAATTAGGCCCTAATAGCGTTAATAAGAGTACATCTGGATTTACTGAACAAGCATTTTAAAACAGGAGAAAATACATAGATTTTAGTCTAGGCTTGTTTCAGAACTGAGAGGGCTGAGCTAAGAGGGCTGAGCTGAGAGGGCTGAGCTAAGAGGGCTGAGCTAAGAGGGCTGAGCTGAGAGGGCTGAGCTGAGAGAGCTGAGCTGAGAGGGCTGAGCTAAGAGGGCAGAGCTGAGATGGCTGAGCTGAGAGGGCTGAGCTGAGAGGGCTGAGCTAAGAGGGCTGAGCTGAGAGGGCTGAGGTGAGAGGGCTGAGCTGAGAGGGCTAGGCTAAGAGGACTGAGCTGAGAGGACTGAGCTGAGAGGGCTGAGCTAAGAGGGCTGAGCTAAGAGGACTGAGCTGAGAGGGCTGAGCTAAGAGGGCTGAGCTGAGAGGGCTGAGCTAAGAGGACTGAGCTGAGAGGGCTGAACTAAGAGGGCTGAGCTGAGAGGGCTGAGCTGAGAGGGCTGAGCTGAGAGGGCTGAGCTGAGAGGGCTGAGCTAAGAGGGCTGAGCTAAGAGGGCTGAGCTGAGAGGGCTGAGCTGAGAGGGCTGAGCTGAGAGGGCTGAGCTGAGAGGGCTGAGCTGAGAGGGCTGAGCTGAGAGGGCTGAGCTGAGAGGGCTGAGCTAAGAGGAGATGCTCAAAGAACTTAATCTGAGAGTACACAGAAGATGCATCGGAATTTATGACGTTTCTTTCCCACTTGAGCGCTTAACTAGTTAGTGTGTGCCTAGTTAATGGTCAAAGTCAGACCGAAACGTCGTCAGGTACTCCTTTTCCAATCACGGTATTGTTCCAGTCACGGTATTGTTCCAGTCACTGTATTGTTCCAGTCACTGTATTGTTCCAGTCACGGCATTGTTCCAGTCACGGTATTGTTCCAGTCACTGCATTGCTCCAGTCACGGTATTGCTCCAGTCACGGTATTGTTCCAGTCACTGTATTGTTCCAGTCACGGCATTGTTCCAGTCACTGTATTGTTCCAGTCACGGCATTGTTCCAGTCACGGTATTGTTCCAGTCACTGCATTGCTCCAGTCACGGTATTGTTCCAGTCACGGTATTGTTCCAGTCACTGTATTGTTCCAGTCACGGTATTGTTCCAGTCTAGGTATTGTTCCAGACACTGTATTGTTCCAGTCACGGCATTGTTCCAGTCACTGTATTGTTCCAGTCACGGCATTGTTCCAGTCACGGTATTGTTCCAGTCACGGTATTGTTCCAGTCACTGTATTGTTCCAGTCACGGCATTGTTCCAGTCACGGTATTGTTCGTCACGGTATTGTTCCAGTCACGGTATTCCAGTCACGGTATTGTTCCAGTCACGGTATTGTTCCATTCTCGGTATTGTTCCACTCACGGCATTGCTCCAGTCATGTATTGTTCCAGTCACGGTATTGTTCCAGTCACGGTATTGTTCCTGTCACGGTATTGTTCCAGTCACGGTATTGTTCCAGTCACGGTATTGTTCCAGTCACTGCATTGTTCCAGTCACGGTATTGTTCCAGTCACTGCATTGCTCCAGTCACGGTATTGTTCCAGTCACGGTATTGTTCCAGTCACGGTATTGTTCCAGTCACGGTATTGTTCCAGTCACGGTATTGTTCCAGTCACGGTATTGTTCCAGTCACGGTATTGTTCCAGTCACGGTATTGTGACTTCCTTAAATCTGACAGTCTTGGCAGACAGGATCCCGGAAGACATGACAGCAGGAGACACATTCAGGAGGTTAGACTTGAGAGCCACAAATTATTTCTAAACTAAGTGGCCCGGTGGCCTGGTGGCCCGGTGGCCCGGTGGCCCGGTGGCCCGGTGGCCTGGTGACCCGGTGGCCTGGTGGCTAAAGCTCCCGCTTCACACACGGAGGGCCCGGGTTCGATTCCCGGCGGGTGGAAACATTTGACACGTTTCCTTACACCTGTTGTCCTGTTCACCTAGCAGCAAATAGGTACCTGGGTGTTAGTGGACTGGTGTGGGTGGCATCCTGGGGGACAAGATTAAGGACCACAATGGAAATAAGTTAGACAGTCCTCGATGACGCACTGACTTTCTTGGGTTATCCTGGGTGGCTAACCCTCCGGGGTTAAAAATCCGAACGAAATCTTATCTTATCTTATCTTATCTTAAGTGATGTTCTGTCTTTAACAAAGATTCAAGATAGATTTTGTTTAGGGAAGAGGAGATCTAGGAATTGGACCCACACCACGGGTGGGGTTTGAACTCGCGGTTAGAGAGTCTCAAAACTCTAGACCGTTGAGTTAACCACGCCAGCGGGAGATTCGTCTGTGAAAACTTGCATTTGTGGTCACAGTGGTGGCCTATGCTAACCTTCCTATGGTGTAGAAATATACCTAGTTGGATTAATCTTATTGAAGCTAGCTGGAGCAGTGGCTAACACGACGGTCTAGAGTTTTGTGACTCTGATCGCGGGTTCAAACCCCGCCCATGGTATGATTTGTTGGCAATCGTGTCATTACGATCTCGTGAGCTAGGAGATGAAAGAAGAGAATAAAACAGTGAAAAAAGGAGAAAAAAAATGACAGGAAACGAAAAAAATAGATGAGATTATATTGACAACGGTACAAAATTCTGACATTTTGATGACAGGTGGATATTTATATTGTGGAAACTCTTCGCCTACACAGCAGACTTCTTCAGTCAAATATAGAGCAAGTAGGTATAGTGGTGACGTTATTTGTTGCAGAGATGTGAGGAATTATTTCTGAAGTTTATGGATGGTAAATAAGTGGAGGAGGTAGTGGAGGAGGTAGTGGAGGAGGTAGTGGGGGAGGTAGTGGAGGAGGTAGTGGAGGAGGTAGTGGAGGAGGCACTGGAGGAGGTAGTGGAGGAGGTAGTGGAGGAGGTAGTGGAGGAGGCACTGGAGGAGGTAGTGGAGGAGGTAGTGGAGGAGGTAGTGGAGGAGGTAGTGGAGGAGGTAGTGGAGGAGGTAGTGGAGGAGGTAGTGGAGGAGGTAGTGGAGGAGGTAGTGGAGGAGGTAGTGGAGGAAATAGTGGAGGAGGTAGGGGAAGAAATATTGAAGGAGGTAGTGGAGGAGGTATGGAAGAAATAGTGGAGGAGGTAGTGGAAGAAATAGTGTAGGAGGTAGTAAGGAGGTAGTGGAAGAAATATGGAGGAGTAGTGGAGAGGTAGTGGAAGAAATAGTGGAGGAGGTAGTGGAAAGAAATAGTGAAGGAGTAGTGGAGGAGGTAGTGGAAGAAATAGTGGAGGAGGTAGTGGAAGAAATAGTGTAGGAGGTAGTAGAGGAGGTAGTGGAAGAATATAGTGGAGGAGTAGTGGAAGAAATAGTGTAGGAGGTAGTAGAGGGGTAGTGGAAGAAATAGTGGAGAGGTATGGAGGAGGTAGTGGAGGAGTAGTAGAGGTAGTGGAGGAGTAGTGGAGGAGGTAGTGGAGAATAGTGAGGAGATAGTGGAGGAAATAGTGGAGGAGATAGTGGAGGAGGTAGTGGAGGAAATAGTGGAGGAGGTAGTGGAGGAAATAGTGGAGGAGGTAGTGGAAGAAATAGTGAAGGAGGTAGTGGAAGAAATAGTGTAGGAGGTAGTGGAGGAGGTAGTGGAAGAAATAGTGGAGGAGGTAGTGGAAGAAATAGTGTAGGAGGTAGTAGAGGAGGTAGTAGAGGAGGTAGTGGAAGAAATAGTGGAGGAGGTAGTGGAGGAGGTAGTAGAGTAGTGGAGGAGGTAGTGAGGAGGTAGTGGAGAGGTAGTGGAAGAAATAGTGGAGAGGTAGTGAGGAGGTAGTGAAGAAAATAGTGGAGGGGCAGTGAGGAGGTAGTGGATATGTGGAAAAGATATTGGAGGAATAGTGAGGAGATAGTGTAGGAATATGGAGAGGAAGTGAAGAAATAGTGAAGAGTGGTAGTGGAAGAATATGTAGGAGGTATTGGAGGAGGTAGTGGAAGAATGTGGAGGAGGTTAGTGGAGGAGTAGTGAGGAGGTAGTAGAGGAATAGTGGAGAGTATGAGGTGGTATGGAGAGGCATTTTTTGGAGGAGTATGGAGGAGTATTTTGGGGGAGGTAGTTTAGGAGGTAGTGGAAGAAATATTGAGGAGGTAGTTGGAGGAGGTAGTGAAGAAATAGTGAGGATGCAGTTAGGAGGTAGTGGAGGAAATAGTGGAGAGCTGTTGTGAGTAGGTAGTGGAGGAGGTAGTGTGAGGAAATATGAGGAGGTTAGTGGGAGGCACTGAAGATGTATGGAGGAGGTATGGATAGTGAGTGAAATGTTAGATAGTAGTGGAGGAGGTAGTGGGTTTTTAGCAGTGGAGAGGTAGTGAATAGTTGAGGAAGTTTGTGGAGGAGTGTATGTGTGATGAGGTAGTTTAGATTGTGAGAGTAGTGGTATATGTGGAGGAGGTAGTGGAGGAAATAGTGGAGGAGTAGTGAAGGGCACTTGTGATGATGTAGTGAGAGGTATAGAGGTAGTGGGGAGGTAGTGGAGGAGGTATGGAAGAAATAGTGGATGAGTAGTGGAGGAGGTAGTGAAGATAAATAGTGTGAGATGGCAGTGGAGGAGGTATGTGGAGTATAGTGTAAAAGATAGTCTATGAAATAGTGGGAGATGTGGAGGAAATAGTTGGAGAGGAAGTGGAAGAAATAGTGAATGGAGGTAGTGGAAATATAGTTAGGAGGTATGGAGGAGTAGTGGAAGAATAGTGGAGGGGATGTGGAGGATGTAGTGGAGAGTAGTAGTGAATGTTGGAGTGAGTAGTGGAGGAGTGTTTTAGTGAGAGGCAGTGATGAGGTGGTGATGGAGTAGTTAGTATGGAGGAGGTATGTTGAAGAATAGTTGAGGAGGTAGTGAAGAAAATGTGGAGGAGGCAGTGGAGATATGGGAAATAGGAGGTAGGCATGAGGAGGTATTTAAGGTATGTGGAGGAAATAGTTAGTGATGTAGTGGAGGAGGCACTTGAGAGTATTTGAGAGGTATGAATAGGTAGTGTAGGAAATATGGGAGGTAGTGAGAGGTAGTGAGTGAGGTAGTGGAGGAGGTAGTTGATGAAATAGTGGATGAGGTCGTGAGGAGTAGTAGAGGTATTGGAGAAATAGTGAGGAGGTAGTGGAGGAAATAGTGTGAGAGTATGAGGAGTCACTTGGAGGAGGTATTGGAGAGGTAGTGAGAGGTAGTGAGGAAATATGGGAGTGCGAGGAGTAGTGGAGGAAGCATGGAGAGCAGTGAGGAGTAGTGAGGAGTATTGGAGGAGTAGTGGAGAAAAATGAGGAATTGGAGGAGGTAGTGGAGAAAATAGTGTAAGATATAAGTAGGAGGTAGTAGAGGATATGAGGATTAGCGGAGGAGTAGCGGATGAAAGTAGTGAGGAGGTATGGAGGACGTAGTGGACCGGGTATGAGAAATAGTGGAGGAGGTAGTGGAGGTATGGAGAAATAGTGGAGGAGTAGTGGAGGGTATGGAGGAATAGTGGGAGCAAATGAGAGTAGTGGAGAGTAGTGGAGAAATAGTGGAGGAGTTGTGGAGAGGTAGTTGAGGAGAATGGAAGGTATGAGTAGTTTGTGGAGGAGGTAGTGAGAAATAATGGAGGGGTATGGAGAGGTAATGGAGGAGGTAGTGATGAGTATGGAGGAGGGAGTGGAGGAGGTAGTGGAGGAAATAGTGAGAGGTATGGAGGAGGTATGAGGAGTATTGAGAAAAAAGTGAGAGGTAGTGAGGAGGGAGTGAGTAGGTATTGAGAAATAGTGGAGAGGTAGTGAGGGGTTTGTGGAGAGTGGGGATGGAAGTTAGAGTAGTGAGAGGTAGTGGAGAGTATGATGAAATAGTGAGAGTAGTTGAGGAGGTAGTGAGAGGTAGTGGAGTAGTAGGGAGGAGAATGGGGGAGTAGTGGAGAGGTAGTGGAGGGTATGGGGAATAGTGGGGAGGTAGTGGGGTTTTAATGAGAGTATGAGGGTATAAATTTGGGTTAGTGGAGGGTAGTAGGGGTGTAGAATGTGGGGGTTTAGGGGTAATGGAGAGTAGTGGAGGAAATATGAGATAGTGAGGGGTAGTGAGATTTTAGGATTTTTGAGGGGTAGTGGAGATATTTTGGGGAGGTATGGAGGAAATAGTAAGAGTGTGGGATATGGAATATGGGAGGTTTGGCGGAGTCCATCCCCCACCAAAACCACTGTTAAATTTAAAATTTCCGACAATATGTAAAGTAAAAAGGAAAACAAGTGCAACTAAAGTGACATTTATTGGCAACTTCGCTCCCCGGAGCTTTTAAGTCCGTGATGTTTTAACAGCTTGATAAGCTCCTGGAGAGCGAAACGTGCCACAATAAAATGTCCCATTAGTTGCACTTGTGGTTCTTACTTAGTTTCTGCTACGTATGATAGGGTCCAGGAGCTAGCATATGCCAGCAGATGCTTAACATTTGATTATCTCATCTACTGGTTCTTGTATCTTTCTATTGTCTTTATATAATATCTATGAATTTAATTAAACAAGTCACTGGGTTGCGAAACGTCTACAAGATACCAAAACGTTTCGTTTGTGTCTGATTCATTATGCTGGCTAATTTTTGAGGTTAAGAAATGGGGCCAGGAGCTGAGTCTCGACCCCCCTCAAGATCGACTTGATCAAGGTCTAATCTATCGTAAATTAAGAAAAGTTAGTCTAACATAACCAATATAACCTAACTTAACGTAAGCTGTCTAACTTGAAACCCATGTAACTGAATCAAACCTAACCTAACTTAACCTAATCTAACCTAACCTAATCTAACCTAACTTAGCCTAATCGAACCTAACCTAATCTAACCTAACTTAACCTAATCTAACCTAACTTAACCTAATCTAACCTAACTTAACCTAATCTAACCTAACCTAATCTAACCTAACTTAACCTAATCTAACCTAACTTAATCTAATCTAACGAAACGTAACCTAACCTAACCTAACTTAATCTAATCTAACCTAACTTAACCTAACTAACTAACTAATGCTAATCTAACTACTTACTAATCTAACGAAATGACCTAACCTAATCTGCACTATACAACTAACTTAAACCTAATCAAACCCAATAACCAATCTAACCTAACTTAATCTAATCTAGAAACGTAACTTAACCTAATCTGCAACTGAACTAACCTAACCTAACCTAATAACCTAACTTAAAAAACCTAACCTAATCTAACCTAACTTAAGCCTAATCTAACCTAACCTAATCTAAACCTAACTTAACCTAATCTAACAACTTAACCTAACTAACTATACTTAACTACTTAATCTAACAAACCTACTAACCTAACCTAACCTAACCTAACGTAACCTAACCTAACCTAACCTAACCTAACCTGCCCCAACTTAACCAAGCATAGCTTAATGTATTACAGAATGGATATAAATGCTCTGGAAAACGTACAGAGGAGGATGACAAAGTTGATCCCATGTATCAGAAATCTTCCCTATGAGGATAGACTCAGGCCCTGAATCTGCACTATGAGGATAGACTGAGGGCCCTGAATCTGCACTATGAGGATAGACTCAGGCCCTGAATCTGCACTATGAGGATAGACTGAGGCCCTGAATCTGCACTATGAGGATATACTGAGGCCCCTGAATCTGCACTACGAAGATAGACTGAGGCTCTGAATCTGCACTATGAGGATAGACTGAGGCCCTGAATCTACACTATGAGGATAGACTGAGGCCCTGAATCTGCACTATGAGGATAGACTGAGGCCCTGAATCTGCACTATGAAGATAGACTGAGGCCCTGAATCTGCACTATGAAGATAGACTGAGGCGCTGAATCTGCACTATGAGAATAGACTGAGGCTCTGAATCTGCACTATGAAGATAGACTGAGGCCCTGAATCTACACTATGAGGATAGACTGAGGCCCTGAATCTGCACTATGAGGATAGACTGAGGCCCTGCATCTGCACTATGAAGATAGACTGAGGCCCTGAATCTGCACTATGAGGATAGACTGAGGCTCTGAATCTGCACTATGAGGATAGACTGAGGCCCTGAATCTACACTATGAGGATAGACTGAGGCCCTGAATCTGCACTATGAAGATAGACTGAGGCCCTGAATCTACACTATGAATATAGACTGAGGCTCTGAATCTGCACTATGAGGATAGACTGAGGCCCTGAATCTACACTATGAGGATAGACTGAGGCCCTGAATCTGCACTATGAGGATAGACTGAGGCCCTGAATCTGCACTATGAGGATAGACTGAGGCCCCTGAATCTGCACTATGAGGATAGAGTGAGGCCCTGAATCTACACTATGAGGATAGACTGAGGCCCTGAATCTACACTATGAGGATAGACTGAGGCCCTGAATCTGCACTCTCTAGAAAGGCGTAGAATTAGGGGAGATATGATCGAGGTGTATAAATGGAAAACAGGAATAAATAAAGGGGATGTAAATAGCGTGCTGAAAATATCTAGCCTAGACAGGACTCGCAGCAATGGTTTCAAGTTGGAAAAATTCAGATTCAGGAAGGATATAGGAAAGTACTGGTTTGGTAATAGAGTTGTGGATGAGTGGAACAAACTCCCGAGTACAGTTATTGAGGCTAAAACGTTGTGTAGTTTTAAATATAGGTTAGTTAAATATATGAGCGGGTGTGAGTGGGTGTGAGTTGGACCTGAGTAGCTTGTGCTGCTGGGTCTGGTGCAGTGCTCCATCCTTGAGTGGAGGTGACCAGACTGGGTGGGTCATTGTGCTAATCTGCGGGGGGATGGGGTGGTTCATTGGTCTAATCCGGGAGGGACATGGACCTGCTCCGCATGGGCCAGTAGGCAAGTTGCAGTGCTCCTTCTTTCTTATGTTCTAATGTTCTTATAAGGTGACCTGATTTAACCTTCTGTATCATAACATAACGCAAAATAGCGTAACAGTGTTATGACAGTGTGAGACACTGACTCAAATTCTGACTGA
>NC_069494.1:19094869-19119869 GCF_026875155.1 Cherax quadricarinatus
AGCACTGCCTAGTAAAGTGTAAATGGCCCTCTCTATGGAAAGAGGCAATTGTAGTCCCTGTTCACAAAAAGCAGAGCAGAGCAGAAATCAGCAACTACAGACCAGTGTCACTCCTGTCAATTACTGGTAAGATCCTTGAGACAATAATCTCAAGACAAATGACAGAGTTTTTTTGACTACCACTCACTACTTTGTGATCGTCAATATGGCTTCAGGAAAGGTTACTCTGCTGATCTGTTGTTAAACCTCTCCACTAAGTGGCACCAGTCACTGGATGAATCCAAAGTCAGCTGTGTGGTAGCACTGGACATTGCTTGCGCTTTCGACCGGGTGTGGCACCAGGGCCTCTTAGCAAAACTTCAAGCACTGGGAATTGCAGGCTCTACGTTATGTCTCCTCAGTGATTACCTCCATGATAGATCTCTAAGGGTAGTTCTCAATGGAACGGAATCAGCAAGACATCCTATTGGGGCAAGCGTTCCACAAGGAAGCGTGCTGGGTCCATTGTAATGGAATGTCTACTTCAATGACCTCCTTCATCTCATCCCAGAATCACATGCATATGCAGACGACTGTACACTGATATTCACTAATCCAAGAGAAGAAATGCCAGCTGCTCTAAGCTACATCAATCACCAGCTGAGAGCTATATCAGCTTGGGGAAATGGCAAGTAACATTTGCTCCTGAGAAAACGTAAATGTTGATGGTCTCTAGGCACCATGATAGTAATGCTGGTGCAGTAGTAAGGATGAATGGGAGGGTGTTGGAACCTGGAAAAGAAGTTGATATCCTTGGGGCAAAATTTGACTCCAAATTGACCATGAAGAACCATGTTGTACATCTTGCAAACAAGGCAGCCAGGAAGCTTACAGCACTTCGCTGTATCTCGCATCTGCTTGACAGTAGGGGTTGCAAGATTCTGTACGAGGCACAAGTACGCTCACACCTTGAGTATGCTCAACTTTCTTGGTTTTCCTGCCCCCTCCCCCCTCTCATCTGCGAGTGCTTGACAGAGTAGAGAGCAGAGCAAGACGTCTCATCTCTCGCCTGGACCCATCCTGGATAGATCTGTCATTTCAGCAGAGCCTTCAACACAGGAGGGATGTGGGTGGCCTTACTGTTATGTACAAGGCCAATATTGTCAAAGTACCACACTTGGATCTACTTCGAGGACAGCGTGAAACAAGTTTTTATACCACAAGACGGGCAGCCAGCAGCAACTTCACTCTGGCTGTACCCTTCTCCAGAACATCACTTCATCTGAGATCATATATACCCAGGATGACTCGAGTATGGAACACATTCGTACAGCATAATGATGTCAACGAGATAAAGTCAGTTGATCAAATGAAAATGCTGGCCCACAGATGGCCCACAGATGGCTCACATCTGGCCCACAGATGGCTCCAACTTCATCCTGTTCCCTACTTGTATGTCTCATAACAATAAAATTGCTTTCAAATGAGCTGATGTAGGTAACAGCTCTTAGCTTGTTAATAAAGCTAGGGATCCTTAATCTGTAACTAGCTTGTCAATAAAGCTAGGGATCCTTAACCTGCAAATAGCTGGTTAATAAAGATAGGGATCCTTAACCTTGTCAAACCCTGTGTACAAAAAAAGGAAAAGAGAGAAAGAGAGAGAGAGAGAGATGGGGAGACAAAAAGAGAGAGAAAGAGAGAATCACATTACTGACTCTACACTAACCCAGACCACTCACCAACGAGTGAATTTAGAGAGCAGAAGGGGGGGGGGCGCTGCTCCCCTACTAATCACTGACACAAAATACACAATCTCTCCTAACTGATTTCACTCACCGAATGCAAATATTATTCCCAGTGTGAATAAAAGCTATGAGTAAAAGCTACGGATCTAGCTTTATTTTCCGGATTTAAAGTTCGTAACTACTTTACAAATATGCAAATCGCAAAAATTTACTCCGATATTTTTTTTTTCATAATACGCATTGCGTATTTTTCCCAGCCGTCGGTTTAAAAGAGAAAAATGCGCCATTACGCCGGTAAATACTCGGAATATTTGTATTTTATTTACAGGAAGGAATATTCTCAGGGTTTTGGGGGTGGTGGGTACCACTGTTTTGGGGGTGGTGGGTACCACTGTTTTGGGGGTGGTGGGTACCACTGTTTTGGGGGTGGTGGGTACCACTGTTTTGAGGGTGGTGGGTACCACTGTTTAGAGGGTGGTGGGTACCACTGTTTTGAGGGTGGTGGGTACCACTGTTTTGAGGGTGGTGGGTACCACTGTTTTGAGGGTGGTGGGTACCACTGTTTTGAGGGTGGTGGGTACCACTGTTTTGAGGGTGGTGGGTACCACTGTTTTGAGGGTGGTGGGTACCACTGTTTTGAGGGTGGTGGGTACCACTGTTTTGAGGGTGGTGGGTACCACTGTTTTGAGGGTGGTGGGTACCACTGTTTTGAGGGTGGTGGGTACCACTGTTTTGAGGGTGGTGGGTACCACTGTTTTGAGGGTGGTGGGTACCACTGTTTTGAGGGTGGTGGGTACCACTGTTTTGAGGGTGGTGGGTACCACTGTTTTGAGGGTGGTGGGTACCACTGTTTTGGGAAAAATACTCCGGATTTGTTTGATATACCGGAATATTTTTTCGTGGCGTTGGAGATGTGTGTATTTGTGGGTATATTGCCAGTATATTCACTCATACACACGAGAACCTATGTGTGTGTGTGTATTTGCAAGCATACTGCAAGTACACACTCATGTATACAGAACCTGTTGTATATGTATGTATTTGTAGACATACATAGAATACATACACATGGTATGAGAAATATTGATAGCGAAGCACTTAATACAATGTTATATTAAGGGCAGAATTATTATTATTATTATTATTATTATTATTATTATTATTATTTAATTATTGTAAATATTATTGTTGCGGCCCCTGCCAAACTAGCGGTTAAATAGTTAACCTGCCGGCCGGCAGTACCACTGGGTGCGTCATCAAACCCAATGTGGGGGCTGCTGAGCCGGCCTTAGAGCAGTAAGAGCCTGAGTGCCTCACGGTGCACACCTAAGCAGTAGGTACCTGACCACCGAAGGGTACACGTCTACTGGCTTTAGTAACATTATGTACCAGAGCGCCTCGCTGTACACACCTAAGCAGTAGGTACCTGACCACCGAAGGGTACACGTCTACTGGCTTTAGAAATATTATGTACCTGAGCGCCTCGCTGTACACACATAAGCAGTAGGTACCTGACCACCGAAGGGTACACGTCTACTGGCTTTAGTAACATTATGTACCAGAGCGCCTCGCTGTACACACCTAAGCAGTAGGTACCTGACCACCGAAGGGTACACGTCTACTGGCTTTAGAAATATTATGTACCTGAGCGCCTCGCTGTACACACCTAAGCAGTAGGTACCTGACCACCGAAGGGTACACGTCTACTGGCTTCAACATTAAGTACCTGAACTCCTCAGGGTAAAACGTCTATGCAGTAGGTACCTGACCACCGAATCGTACCTATCTACTGGCGTTAGAAGAACCGCTCACCGCAGCTCACTGAGTCTGTTGGCCTCAGTTACTTGACGGCCGCATTCAGTGAGCTTGCAGTATGGTGTTCGGCTAGCGGTGTGTCAACCGCCTTTGGAGAGGATTTACTGGACTACCGGTGATGTCTGTGGACTCAACGTCTACGTTGATCAACTGTGGCCGGAGTCGTCAGATGCTGTTTAGTGGGACATTACATGAAGAAAAGGTTGGAGTGTTACACTGAACTGGGCCAGGACCGTAGTGTGACACTGAGGGACGTACGATGGAGTGGAACACTGAGATATGCATAGGACCGTAGTGGAACACTGAGATGAAAAGGGTGTCGTGGGACACTGAAGATGGCCTGGTTGTAGTGTACACTGAACAGTGTCGTGTGACTGACTTCGTGTCGTGAGAGGCAGTTGATTGTAATTTATTATTATAAAAATGTTATTTATAATTTATTGTTTTAGCATAGAGATATATATATATAGTGACAGTAGTGTCAAGAGTTGTACCCTGTGTAGGGTTATTAATTATATTTTAGTTAGATGCTAATTATAATTTATTATAGTAACATGTACATATTTTTAAATTATTATATCAGTTCAAATACCTCTAGACCAAAGATAGTTGATTTTTATATATTAAAGATTAATTTATATTAATGTGTGTATTTATGTATCCCGAACTCTTTATTACAAAAGAAGTAAATCTTAATACCATCGTCTTTTAAAAATTACTTTTTTGTAATAATTATTATTGGAAGCATTATGAAGGTTCGATCCTCCGTCTCAACATAGCTGTATTACACTTGTCAGACGGGATGATGTCAGAAGACATCCTCCTGTCAGGAGAGCCAGAAGTTCTACCGAGCAGGCTTCTAACACCATTGTATTTGCTTAATTTAAAGATTTCTTTTATCTTTAATAAAAGATAATGAGTAGACTCATTTACCAGTCATGTGACAAGTCCTGTCTTAGTATCCACATTCTCTCTCTCTCTCTCTCTCTCTCTCTCTCTCTCTCTCTCTCTCTCTCTCTCTCTCTCTTTACACAGGGTTTGACAAGGTTAAGGATCCCTAGCTTTATTGACAGCTATTTACAGGTTAAGGATTCCTAACTTTATTGGCAAGCTAAGAGCTGTTACCTACATCAGCTCATTTGAAAGCATTTTTATTGTTATGAGACATACAAGTAGGGAACAGGATGAAGTTGGAGCCATCTGTGGGCCAGCATTTTCATTTGATCAACTGACTTTATCTCGTTGACATCATTATGCTGTACGAATGTGTTCCATACTCGAGTCATCCTGGGTATGTATGATCTCAGATGGAGTGATGTTCTGGAGAAGGGTACAGCCAGAGTGAAGTTGCTGCTGGCTGCCCGTCTTGTGGCATAAAAGCTTGTTTCACGCTGTCCTCGAAGTGGATCCAAGTGTGGTATTTTGACAATATTGGCCTTGTACATAACAGTAAGGCCACCCACATCCCTCCTATGTTGAAGGCTCTGCTGAAATGACAGATCTATCCAGGATGGGTCCAGGCGAGAGATGAGACGTCTTGCTCTGTTCTCTACTCTGTCAAGCAGTCGCAGATGAGAGGGGGGGGCAGGCAAACCAAGAAAGTGGAGCATACTCAAGGCGTGAGCGTACTTGTGCCTCGTACAGAATTTTGCAACCCCTACTATCAAGCAGATGCAAGATACGGCCAAGTGCTGTAAGCTTCCTGGCTGCCTTGTTTGCAAGATTTACAACATGGTTCTTCATGGTTAGTTTGGAGTCAAATTTTACCCCAAGGATATCAACTTCTTCTCCAGGTGCCAACACCTTCCCATTCATCCTTACTACTGCACCAGCATTACCATCATGGTGCCTAGAGACCATCAATCATCATTTGCGTTTTCTCAGGTGTAAATGTTACTTGCCATTTATTTCCCCAAGCTGATATAGCTCTCAGCTGGTGATTGATGTAGCTTAGAGCAGCTGGCATTTCTTCTCTTGGATAGGTGAATGTCAGTGTACAGTCGTCTGCATGTGATTCTGGGATGAGATGAAGAAGGTCGTTGAAGTAGACATTCCATAACAATGGTCCCAGTACACTTCCTTGTGGAACACTTGCCCCAATAGGATGTCTTGCTGATTCAGTTCCATTGAGAACTACCCTTAGAGATCTACCATGAAGGTAATCACTGAGGAGACATAGTGTAGAGCCTGCAATTCCCAGTGCTTGAAGTTTTGCTAAGAGGCCCTGGTGCCACACCCGGTCGAAAGCACCAGCAATGTCCAGTGCTACCACACAGCTGACTTTGGATTCATCCAGTGACTGGTGCCACTTAGTGGAGAGGTTTAACAACAGATCAGCAGAGTAACCTTTCCTGAAGCCATATTGACGATCACAAAGTAGTGAGTGGTAGTCAAAAAACTCTCTCATTTGTCTTGAGATTATTGTCTCAAGGATCTTACCAGTGATTGACAGGAGTGACACTGGTCTGTAGTTGCTGATTTCTGCTCTGCTCTTCTTTTTGTGAACAGGGACTACATTTGCCTCTTTCCTCAGAGAGGGCCATTTACACTGTACTAGGTAGTGCTGAAAGATGCGGGTTAGTGCTGCTAGCTGGTCTGCACATCTTGGCAATCTTGGCCTCAACTTGTCTGGGTCCACAGCCTTTTATTGGACAAGCGATTTAAGAAGGAAATGCACCTCCTCCTGCCTTATTGTCACCACTGACAGTTTTGACACAGTTCTTGCTGGATCAGGAACTTGCATTTTGGTAGCAAAGTGTTCAGCAAAGAGGTCCGCCTTCTCTTGACTACTAGTAGAGGTGGTTCCATTCTGTCGATATAGAGGTGGAATGAGTTCATCAGGCAGATAACCTTGTCTGTCCTTGACCAGGGACCACCAGGTTTTGGAGCCTACCCTACCTGATGCTAGCTTTCTTCTTGTGTCCACCTCCCATTTAGCAATGGCCCACTTTTGAACGTCACCCATATGCCTACAGGCTTGCCTGTACAGGTTCCTGTTATAGGTGGTAGGATGTCTCTTATACCTTCGCCATGCTTTGTACTTAGCAGTAGCAGCCTCTCTACAACGAAAGCCAAACCAAGGCTGATCTGTAGGCTTCGTCACATATTGCTGGTGAGGAATGTGTTCTTGTTGTAGATTAAGGATGTGTCCAGTGAAGGCTTTCACTTGGTTGTCAACATCCCCTTGGAGAAGAGCATTCCAATCGGTGGTGGCGAGCTCAGAGCAAAGGGCTGGCCAATTACCTCTTTCCCATAGCCAGGTTGTGCGTGTGGACTCCTCACCTCGTTCTGCACATCTTCTCAGCAATCTTGGGCTCAACTTGTCTGGGCTCACAGCCTTTTCTTGGTCAAGCGATTTAAGAAGGAAATGCACCTCCTCCTGCCTTATTGTCACCACTGACAGTCTCTCTGTCTGTCTGTCTATCTGTCTGTATGTATGTCTCTTTCTCTCTCTCTCTCTCTCTCTCTCTCTCTCTCTCTCTCTCTCTCTCTCTCTCCCTCTCTTTCTAACGTATTTTTGTCATACCTTGAGTATAACTGGAGGGTATTCCAGAGGTCAAAGCCCCCCCTGCGGCCCGGTCCAAGACAAGGCCTCGCTGTGGATGAGAGCTTGATTAACCAGGCTGTTACTGCTGGCCGCATTCAAAGCAAAGTAGGAACCACAGCTCGGCTTGTCAGGTACTGAGTTTAGGAGTCAGTACAGGTTCCTCTTGAAGACAGCAAGGAGTCTTGAAGACAGCCAGGAGTCTTGAAGACAGCCAGGGTTCTTAATGACAGCCAGGGGTCTTGAGAGCAAGGAGTCTTGAAGGCAGCCAGGGGTTTTGAAGACAGCCGGGGTCTTGACAGCCAGGGGTCTTGAAGAGAGCCAAGGGTTTTGAAGACAGCGAGGTCTTGACAGCCAGGGGTGAAGACAGCCAGGGGTCTTGACAGCCTGGGGTCTTGACAGCCTGGGGTCTTGAAGACAGCCAGGGGTCTTGACAGCCAGGGGTCTTGAAAACAGCCAGGGGTCTTGACAGCCAGGGGTCTTGAAGACAACCAGGGGTCTTGACAGCCAGGGGTCTTGACAGCCAGGGGTCTTGAAGACAGCCAGGGGTCTTGAAGACAGCTAGGGGTCTTGAAGACAGCCAGGAGTTTTGAAGACAACCAGGAGTCTTGAAGACAGCCAGGAGTCTTGAAGACAGCCAGGAGTCTTGAAGACAGCCAGGAGTCTTGAAGACAGCCAGGAGTCTTGAAGACAGCCAGGGGTCTTGAAGACAGCCAGGGGTCTTGAAGACAGCCAGGGTCTTGAAGACAGCCAGGAGTCTTGAAGACAGCCAGGGGTCTTGAAGACAGCCAGGAGTCTTGAAGACAACCAGGAGTCTTAAAGACAGCCAGGAGTCTTAAAGCACCCGGGGGGCTTGAAACACCCAGGAGTCTTCAAGACAACCAGGAGTCTTAAGACATTCAGGGGTCTTGAAGACAGCCAGGGTCTTGAAGAAACAGAGTCTTGAAGACAGAAAGGGGTCTTAAGCAGCCAGGAGTCTTAAAGAAAACCGGGGCTTAAAAGACAGCAAGGGTCTTGAAGAAGCCAGGGCGAAGAAAACCAGGAGTCTTGAAGACAACCAGGAGCTTGAAGAAAACCCGGAGTCTTAAAGACACCCAGGGTCTTAAGACAACCAGGGGTCTTGAAGACACCCAGGGTCTTGAAACCCAGGGGTCTTGAAGACAGCCGGGGGTCTTAAATTTCTTTTTCGCCACCACAATACCATAATGATTTAAAAATTTATGATTGCTACTAACTGCCCGTGTCAAAACTTCTTGGTGATACCGAAAACAGGGAGAAACATAAAACCCACGAGGGGCAAACTTTTTCTTAATAAAATCCTAAACCCGACCAAGGCCCTTTTCCCATTTTGTCATTTGTCTTTTTAATTAGTTTTCTGTTCACACAGAACCATTTGTCCCAAAATGCGATGTCGACAGTGTCACCGTGGGGTTTCCCTTTGGGTTACTTTTTTGGTGTTAAAATTGAATTGGGATAATAGCATATTTCAACATGTAAAAAGGTTACAAGTACTTTACAAGGTATGAATACTGTACAAGGTAAAAAGTACATTACAAGGTATAAAAAAGGGTGTAAAAAGGTATAAAAGTACGTGAAAAAAGGTTATACAAGGCGAAAAAAGGTATAAAAAGTCGTACAAAGGTTACAAGTACAGTAAAAAGTATACAATTACATGTCCCAAGGTATACAATTCATTTACAAGGTTAAAAAGTACATGTACAAGTAAACAATGCATGACAAGGGTTTACAATACTGACAAGGTATCAAGTGCTGTACAAGGTATACAAGTCTGTACAAGGTATACAAGTAAAGACAAGGTATACAAGTACATGAAAAAAGGTTACAAGTACAGAAACAAGGTAACAAGTACATGAAAAGGTATCAAGTCAGTACAAGGTATCAAGTACGTACAAGGTATACAAGTCAGTACAAAGGAAAAATACATGAAAAGGGTTTAAAATAATTAAAAGGTATAAAAATACATGTCAAGGAATACAATAATTTACAAGGAATACAAGACATGTACAAGGTATAAAAGACATGACAAGGATACAATAATGAAAAAAGGTATACAGTTTTAAAGCTACAATAAAACCCACATTAAGAAATGCTGATGCACATTTCCCCAATAGGCAGTTTTGTCCCCCAAAATGTGCCCCCACCCCTCCACTAACCCCGGGATTGACCCACCCATCCACTAACCCCAGGATGTGACCCATACCAGCCCCAACACCAATATGGCCCCCACACCATCCCTTTGGGGGTCCCACGGGTGCCCAAATCCATTAACACCGGAGTGAAACCCAGCCATAAAAATATGTGGGAAAAACCAGTATAAAAAGGGATGTAACAAGTAAACCCCGGGGTGCCCCAAAAGCCCACTCCCCCAGAAGGGAAAGTATTAAAAGTGGGAAAATAAACTAAAACCCAATGGGACCCACCCCCTAATAAAAGGGGGGCCCCAAAGCCCCCTAAAAAGGTGTGCCTAAGAACTAAAGGATAAAAAGTACTAAAAAGGGTGTAAAAGTATAAAAAAAATGTGTAAAATAAAAGATGAAAAAGTTAAAAATGGAAAAAAGTACAAATAATATAAATAAAAAATGCGGAAAAAATATAAAAATGGAAAACCCCCAAAAAAATCCCAGGATGCCCCACAAGTCCACAAACACCCGGGGGATCGACCAACCCAGCCCAAACCCAAAAAGGATGCGACCAACACCATCCACTAACCCCCAGATTTGTCTCAAAACCATCCCACACCCGGGATGTGCCAATACCAATCCACTAGCACCCAGGATTACCCCACCAGTCCAACAAACCCAGATGGACCCCACCGTCCCCCAACCCCGGGGATGTGCCCCACCCCAGTCCACTAACCCTAAAAGGGACCTACACCAGTCCACAACCCGGGGATCACCCACACCATCCACAAACTCCAGGTCGACCCCACCAGTCCACTAACCCCCAGGATGCGACCCACCCCAGTCCACTAACACCAGGATGCCCCACACCCCCAAAAACACCCAGGAGGGAGCCACACAAGTCCCTAACACCCAGGATGTGACCCACAAGCCACAAAACACCCGGGATGCGACCCACATCAGTCCACTAACCCCAGGTGCGCCCACCCCATGCACAACCCCGGGGGATGCGACCCACACGAGCCCCACTACACCCGGGTTTCGACCACACCATCCCCTAACACCCGGGAGCGACCTACCCCACCCCTTTAACCCCCGGAGGGGGCCCACCCCAGCCCACTACAATCAGGTGTACCCACACCGTCCACAAACACCCGGGGAGTGCCCCATCCCATCCACTAACACCCAGGATGCGACCACCCAGCCACTAACCCCCAGGATGTGCCACCCCAGTCCACTAACACCCAGGAGGGGACCCCACCAGTAAACTAACCCCCGGGAGTGCCCACACCAGCCACTAACCCCCAATGTGCCCCCTACCAGCCACTAACACCCGGATGGACCCACCCCATTCCACTAACCCCCGGATGTCCCCACCACCCACAACAACCAGGATGTGATCCACCCACCACTAACACCCGGGAAGGGACCCACACCACCCACTAAAACCCAGGATGCGAACCACACCTCCATTAAATCCAGATCGACCCACACCCAGCCCACCCCAGGGATGCACCCACAACAATCCACAACACCCGGGCGACCCACAGGGTCCAAAACCCCGGATCGCCCCCACACCATTTCCACAACACCCAGGATGCGCCCCAACACCAGCCACTAACAAAAAGGGATGCCCCAACCCCATCCACAACCCCCGGGATGTGTCCACACCAGCCACTAACACCCGGGATTTACCCATACCAATCCACTACACCCAGGATTGACCCCACCATCCAACAAAACCCGGGTGTGACCCACACCATCACCAACACCCAGGTGTACCCACCCCCAGCCCACAACACCTAGGAGGGACCACACCAGCCCACAAAACACCGAGGATGCACCCACACCATCCACTAACATCCAGGATGCGACCCACCCCCATCCACAACCCCGGGTTTTGGACCCCACCATCCACTAAACCTAGGATGACCCACCCCATCCACTAACACCCGGGATGTGAGCCCCATCCACTCCCACCCGGTGTGAGCCACCAAGTCCACTAACACCCAGTGCGACCCCATCATCCACTAACACCCAATCGACCCACCCATGCACAACCCCCAGGGATGCGACCCACACGATCCATAACACCCAGGATGCGACCCACACCAGTCCACTAACACCAGGATGCGCCCTACACCAGCCCCTTTAAACCCCCAGAGGGGCCCCACCATCCCTATAAATCAGATTGCCCACACCAGTCCACTAACACCCAGGTTGACCCTACCAGTCCCTAACACCCAGGATCGACCCACACCAGTCCAAAAAACCCCGGATGTGAGCCAACCATCCCAAAAACACCCGGGATGTGAGCCCACACCAGTCCACTAACCCCCAGGAGGACCCACACCACCACAACACCCAGGATGCGACCACACCAGTCCATAACACCCCGGATCGAACCCACACAGTTCAAAAACCCCCGGGATGCGCCCACCCCCAGCCACTAACACCCCAGGCCGACCCACCCCTCCACAACACGCAGGATTTTACCCACCCCTTCCACTAACACCCAGGATGTGCCCACACCATCCACAACCCCCAGGATGTGACCCACCCTTCCCACTAACACCCGGGATCGACCACACCAGTCCATAACCCCAGGATGCACCCACACCAGTCCACTAACCCCGGGATGCGACCCCACACCAGCCACTAACACCCAGGATGCGACCCACACCAGTCCACAAAACCCCCGGGGGTCGACCCACACCAGCCCAAACCCCCAAAAGCGACCCACCCCCATCCACAACACCCGGGACGCGCCCCACACCATCCACAACACCCGGAGGTGACCCAACCAGCCCACAACACCCAGGATGTGACCCAACCAGTCCACTAACACCCGGGATTGACCCAAACCCCAGCCCACTAAACCCGGGATGTGACCCACATCAGTCACTAACACCGGGTTCCGACCCACACCATCAACTAGCACCCAGGATGCGCCCCACACCAGCCCACTAACCCCAGGAGCAAACCCACACCTCCACAAACGCCCGGATGCGACCCACTCCAACCACCCCAGGATGTGACCCACCCCAATCACTAACACCCGGGATCGACCCACACCAGCCCACTAACCCCCAGGAGCCCCCCAGTCCCTAATACCCAGTCCCCCCACACCAGTCCACTAACCCCAGGATGTGCCCCACACCATCCCTAATCCCAGAATGCGACCCACACCAGTCCCCTAATACCCAGAATGCGACCCACACCACCACTAATCCCCAGAATGCGACCCACACCAGTCCACAAACACCCGGATGTCCCCACACCATCACTAACACCCAGGTGTACCCACACCAGTCCACTAACGCCCAGGAGTGCCCCACCCCGTCCACTAACACGCAGGTTTGGGGCCCACACCAACCACTAAACCCAAAATCGACCCACCCCCAGTCCACTAAACCCAGGTGCGCCCCACCCCAGTCCACAAATCCCCAGAATGCGACCCACACCAGTCCACTAACCCCCAGGAGGGCCCACACCACCCCATAACGCCCGGGATGGACCCACACCAGCCACAACACCCGGGATGCACCCACACCAGTCCACAAACACCCGGGTGTGATCCACACCAGCCAAAAACATCCGGAGGGTGCCCACACCAGTCCAACACCCGGGATGTGCCCCCCAACCCCACCCACTAAACGCCCAGGATGCACCACACAACCACTAACCCCCGGGGATGCACCCACCCAGTCCCAAAATAACAGAATGCGACCCCCACCTCCAAACACCCAGGATGTGATCCAACCAGTCCACTAACACCAGGTTGACCCAACCAGCCCAGTCCCTAAAACCATATGCACCCACACCACCCACTAACACCCAGGATGCCCCCACACCAGTCCACAAACCCCCAGGATTGACCCACACCACCCACAACACCCGGGATGTGACCCACACCATCCACTAACCCCCCAAAGGATCGACCCACACCTCCCTAACCCCGGATGTGCCCCACAAAGTCCCTAACACCCGGAGTACCCAACCAGTCCACTAACACACGGGATGCGACCCACACCTTCCACTAACCCCCAGGATGCGACCCCCCAGTCCCTAACACCCAGGATGTGACCCACACCATCCACTAACCACCCAGGTGTGACCCCACTCGTCCAAACACCCGGGATGTGACCCACAATTCCCACAAACCCCCAGGATGTGCCCCCCACCCCATCCCAACACCCAGGATGCGACCCACTCATCGCGAAATCAGGTGTTAGGGAAAACGCCCCCAATTTGGGTTTTTCCAGCCGTACCGGAATTTTCAAAACCCGGACCCCATTGTTTAGCTGTGTGCGCAACACGAGCTATGGAACCCTTAGGTAGGTCGAAATTTCACCTACTCGTAGACCTTCAGCGGTACAGAAATTGTACAATCAGTAGTAGTGAAGCGATTAATCACCCCCCATCCTAAAGACGAAGGTTTTGGGGGTGGTCATCCCTCAGCCGGGAAGGGTTTTTTTTTCCCATAGTGAAAACATTGTTCCAGACTAGGGAACAAAACTTTTCTCCGGGCGAGGGACGCCACCCCAATCTATTTTCAATGCTGAGGACTGTTTAAATCGTCTTCACACTTTTCTTTTTAAACTTTCGTAATCGACTGAAGAAACCCCTTGTAAGCGTATATTCAGAATAAAGAACCTATCCTTTTCATGGTCTTCCTAACAACCCGTCGGTCTAATTTCCGACAATGTTAGGGTTTAAAGGGAAAAATACAACTAATGTGATATTTAAAGGCAAAGTTTTCCCTCCCAGGGGAAAAACTCTTGGAGAGCGAAACGTTTTCCCCAAACAAAAAATCACATTAATTTTCCCCCGTGTGGTAATAAACCCCTGTAGGGATTTTTCGATTTGAATTTAAAGCCTAAGACAAAAAACATATCCTAAGGGATGTTTTATTGCCGGGGACTGACACCTCTCTCCTAGTCGACACAGTAAGGGTTTTGGGAAGACGATCAACTGACTTTTCTGCAACTTGAAAATTGGGGGGGGTGTCCCCGCAAAAGGAAATTTAAAAAAGGGGGTCGTTGTTTTGAAAGTTTTGCCGGAAACTAAATTTTTTGGCGTATTAATTTAGTTTTGGTTTATTGAAAGGGGAAAAGAAAAATTTTTACGTCAAAAATTTTTTAAACAAAAAAAAAAGGAAAACCGGGTGGAAAATACCGTGTGGGGAAAAATCCGTGCTAACTCCGGTGCTAAAATACCGTTTTTGGCTATGTGGAACAAAAAAGTATTTTACCCTACAAAATGTGACGAAAATACCCTATGGAAAAATACCGTGCTGGAACAAACCCTGACTGGGAAAAATACCGTGACTGGGAAAAAACCCTGACTGGGAAAAATCCGTGACTGGGAAAAATCCCACTGGGAAAAATACCTACGGGGAAAAATACCCTGACGGGCAATACCGTGATGGAACAATACCGGACTGGAAAAATACCGTACTGGAACAAAAACCTACTGAAAATACCGTGCGGAACAATACCGTGACGGAACAATACCCTGACTGGGAAAAAACCGGACTGGGAAAAATACCGTGACTGGAACAATCCGTGACTGGGAAAAATACCGTGACTGGAACCAAAAAAAAATGACTAAACACACCGGGAGGACAATTTAAATGAAAAAAATTTTGGAAAAATACCGGGCTTTTTTGGAACAATACCGTTTGACTTTAAATTTAAACGTTTTAAAAATGGCCTTTCCTGACGAAAATTAAGAACGGGAAAATTACGTGACTTTAAACCGGAGGGGGGCCCTTGGAAAGATTTTAATAAAAATAAAAGAAGAAAGGCGAGGGGCTTTTTCCCGGGGGGACTGGACAAAAGGGTAAGAACTAATGTTAAAAAGCAGGGTTTAAATAGCCCTTCACAGTAAAATTTCTTTTTTGAGGTCGTACCAAGATCCCCTTTGTTTTATGTTTTAAGTTGAAAAAAAAATATAAAAAACATTTTTATAAAACCCCCTAAAAAGGGTTTTTTTGAAAGTTGCCAGTCCCTTACCCCGGGATAAAAAACCCCTTGTCCTTACTCATATTGGAAAGGAACAATGCTCTTCTCCAGACTGAGGGACTGACCACCTCAAAACTTTAAGGGTGATGGACTGATTACATCGTCTTCAAGTATCTTCTGCTTCTATCAACTTTTCTGTACTCGACTGAAGAAGCCTACTGTGTAGGCGAAACGTTTCATAATAAAGATACCTAACTGTTGCATATGTGTCTTACCTAACAATTTGTAAATGGTCCAAGTCGGACCGAAACGTCGTCGTAAGCTCCTCTCTTCAATGGAAACATTAAAACATATGCAGTATAATGTGTTCCTTTATTGGCAACGTTTCGCCCATATAGTGGACTTTATTAAGTCACAAACAGATCTACCTGGGTGGAAGGTACGTCAGTACTGATAGGATGAAGTCAGGTGGAGAATGTTGGGTCAGGTGGAGAATGTTGAGTCAGGTGGAGAATGTTGGGCCAGGTGGACAATGTTGGGTCAGGTGGAGAATGTTGGGTCAGGTGGACAATGTTGGGCCAGGTGGAGAATGTTGGGTCAGGTGGACAATGTTGGGCCAGGTGGAGAATGTTGGGTCAGGTGGAGAATGTTGGGTCAGGTGGAGAATGTTGGGTCAGGTGGAGAAAAGTTGGGTCAGGTGGAGAATGTTGGGTCAGGTGGAGAATGTTGGGGTCAGGTGGACAATGTTGGGTCAGGTGGAGAATGTTGGGCCAGGTGGAGAATGTTGGGTCAGGTGGACAATGTTGGGTCAGGTGGAGAATGTTGGGCCAGGTGGAGAATGTTGGGTCAGGTGGAGAATGTTGGGCCAGGTGGACAATGTTGGGTCAGGTGAACAATGTTGGGTCAGGTGGACAATGTTGGGTCAGGTGGAGAATGTTGGGTCAGGTGGACAATGTTGGGTCAGGTGGACAATGTTGGGTCAGGTGTGACAATGTTGGGCCAGGTGGACAATGTTGGGTCAGGTGGAGAATGTTGGGTCAGGTGGACAATGTTGGGCCAGGTGAAGAATGTTGGGTCAGGTGGACAATGTTGGGTCAGGTGGAGAATGTTGGGTCAGGTGGAGAATGTTGGGTCAGGTGGACAATGTTGGGTCAGGTGGACAATGTTGGGTCAGGTGGACAATGTTGGGTCAGGTGGAGAATGTTGGGCCAGGTGGAGAATGTTGGGTCAGGTGGAGAATGTTGGGTCAGGTGGAGAATGTTGGGTCAGGTGGACAATGTTGGGTCAGGTGGACAATGTTGGGTCAGGTGGAGAATGTTGGGTCAGGTGGACAATGTTGGGTCAGGTGGACAATGTTGGGTCAGGTGGACAATGTTGGGTCAGGTGGAGAATGTTGGGCCAGGTGGAGAATGTTGGGTCAGGTGGAGACTGTTGGGCCAGGTGGAGAATGTTGGGTCAGGTGGAGAATGTTGGGTCAGGTGGAGAATGTTGGGTCAGTTGGAGAATGTTGGGTCAGGTGGACAATGTTGGGCCAGGTGGAGAATATTGGGCCAGGTGGAGAATGTTGGGCCAGGTGGAGAATGTTGGGCCAGGTGGAGAATGTTGGGTCAGGTGGAGAATGCTCCTCCTGACCCAACATTGTCCACCTGACTTCCTCCTATAAATACTAAGGTACCTTCCAGCCAGGTAGATCTGTTTGTGACTTAATAAAGTCCACTATGTGGGCGAAACGTTGTCAATAAAGGATCACAATATACTACTTATGTGTTTATATTTCCATTGTGTCGGTATTTTATACCATTTATTTCCATTCTCTCCTCTATGTGCGGGTTATTTGCGTATAGTGAGATACAAGGTTCCTGCCAACGTCGACTAGTTGGGTCTAATTTAAGCGTTTACATCAGCTGTGTTGACTTCAGTCAACACAGCTGACAAACGTTGTAACATGAGATTCTCGTCTCCAAGCTTATGCAATCAGCTTGAATTTCGTCCTAATTTCATGTTTCCATAAGCTTGGGAACTTACCTTAAAAGGTCGAGACTGTGATCTGTAGTCTGCATTAAATCGTTTTCACTTTCTGAAATTAAATTTGCTTTTCCAGCCATATCATTAGGAAGAAGAATGTTATTGGACTTGCCTACCATGGACCAGTAGGCCTGCTGCAGTGCTCCTTCTTTTCGATGTTCTTACGGTAGAGTGTAAATTAGTTGGGACAGAAGTAAATTTTGTGATTATCTTACAATGTCTCAGTCTCTGCCTAATATAGTCTGGATTATCTTCTTTTTCCTAAGAGTTTTCTACTGGCTTCTGGCAACCATCCAGGTGCGCCTCTCGTCAGTGCTACAACAGCTGTTGTTCTGTAAGGCTATTCCAGTTAGTGTGCTCTGAGATTAAATGTGCTCTCGCCAAATTCTCCCCTTCACTTCATGATTACTTCTTAACTTCATGATGGTTGTTACACTTAGCTCTTTAAAATCATGCTGATTTAAGTATTAGACAGATCACTGAAAATTTAAGTCTAGTAAAGTCGCCTGAAGGTGGGATTCTGAAGAGAGCTGACGATACTGGTAACTGTGGAGCGCTGCGTCCAGGAACATGTGGAAGAAAACTCAAGACAACACTTCACGATGACTCACGAAATCGTAATGACACGATTGCAAACAAGCCATACCAGGGACGGGATTTGAACCCGCGGTCAGAGAGTCTCAAAACTCCAGACCGTCGTGGTAGCCACTGGACCAGCTAGCTACAATAAGATTCATCCAACTAGGTATATTTCTACACCATAGGAAGGTTAGCACAGGCACCTCTGTGACCACAAATGCAAGTTTTTACAGACGAATCTCCAGCTAGCGTGGCCGTGACGAACTCTAGCTCAAGTCCCCTCAAAGTCGTTAACATGACGATGAGAAAGCTATCGTACGAAATAGTGTGAAGAATCCCATGGAACCCAACCAAGATCTTCAGCTAGTGCAAATAATGAATTTTCAATTCGATGAGGGTTCCTTGAAGGTGGTAGAACTGCCGGAAAGCGGAAACTATTATCGACTGCTGCTATGAACAGAAATGGGTGCGGTGGGCACTCATAAGGGATGGACGAAAGCTATATTTTCAGAGGAGCATTTTTAAGTACATGGGTACAGATCAGTGATAGACAGAGTCAAGGTGAACATCTTCAGAATGGACACGTTCAACAAGCGCCAAAACACACACCTAAGATGTTTTGGGTAAGTTTTACTACTGAAGGCCCTGGATGGCTCGTTATTGTTGAAGGATTTTGACAAGCCATATGCTTCCCACTGTAGACAGAGACTTTCCTGATGGAGAAGGTATTCTCCAACTGGATCTTGTTCCATGCCACAGAACCAGAAAAATGCTGACATTCTTCGAAGAGAGTGGGCAGAAAGTTCTAATTTGGCCTTGAAACGCTGCTGACCTCAACCCAACAGAAACCTATGGGCTATAATCAAAACGAAGGATCATGAAACATTAAAGGACAACGGTGAAGAATAGGAGTTTGAGGTAATCAGTCCCTCAGCCTTGAGTCGATGTGGTCAGTCCATCAGTCTTGAAAAGAGTACAGCATATGTGGAGAAGCTAATTACTGCTGTCATTAGGACCTGGTACCACGACAATATAAAATTACCACATTGTGTTAGACATTGGTTGATTCTATGCCAAACAGTGTGACAGTACTTAAGTAAGCAAAGGGTAATCATTTACCTTATTAAATCAATGACCTGTCACATTAGGTTGAGTTCCCTTAACCAGTGTGTGTGTGTGTGTGTGTGTGTGTGTGTGTGTAGACATGGGATAATTTAGGATATACACAGAGGGTTAGTATGCTACGCAAACTCTGTATAATCATGCAAGTTGTGCTGATAATGCTTTGTTGACTCTGAGAATAATTATCACAGAGAGAGAGATGGGAAAAGAAATGGAAGATATAGTAATACGAGAGGGATAAATGGTAAGTAGAAAGAAAGATGAAGGAGAAGGATGTAGAGTATTGAGAGAAAGGAAACACTAGGTTGACAGCAACCACCCATGGAGGTACTCCCGTCCTGTGGTGGTAGGTTGGTAGACAACAACCACCCAGGGAGGTACTCCCGTCCTGTGGTGGTAGGTTGGTAGACAACCACCCAGGGAGGTACTACCGTCCTGTAGTAGTAGGTTGGTAGACAACAACCACCCAGGGAGGTACTACCGTCCTGTGGTAGTAGGTTGGTAGACAACAACCACCCAGGGAGGTACTACCATCCTGTGGTGGTAGGTTGGTAGACAACAACCACCCAGGGAGGTACTACCGTCCTGTGGTAGTAGGTTGGTAGACAACAACCACCCAGGGAGGTACTACCATCCTGTGGTAGTAGGTTGGTAGACAACAACCACCCAGGGAAGTACTACCGTCCTGTGGTAGTAGGTTGGTAGACAACAACCACCCAGGGAGGTACTACTGTCCTGTGGTGGGTAGGTTGGTAGACAACAACCACCCAGGGAGGTACTACCATCCTGTGGTAGTAGGTTGGTAGACAACAACCACCCAGGGAGGTACTACCGTCCTGTGGTAGTGGGTTGGTAGACAACAACCACCCAGGGAGGTACTACCATCCTGTGGTAGTAGGTTGGTAGACAACAACCACCCAGGGAGGTACTACCATCCTGTGGTAGTAGGTTGGTAGACAACAACCACCCAGGGAAGTACTACCGTCCTGTGGTAGTAGGTTGGTAGACAACAACCACCCAGGGAGGTACTACCGTCCTGTGGTAGTAGGTTGGTAGACAACAACCACCCAGGGAGGTACTACCATCCTGTGGTGGTAGGTTGGTAGACAACAACCACCCAGGGAGGTACTACCATCCTGTGGTAGTAGGTTGGTAGACAACCACCCAGGGAGGTACTACCGTCCTGTGGTAGTAGGTTGGTAGACAACAACCACCCAGGGACGTATTACCATCCTGTGGTGGTAGGTTGGTAGACAACAACCACCCAGGGAGGTACTACCATCCTGTGGTAGTAGGTTGGTAGACAACAACCACCCAGGGAGGTACTACCATCCTGTGGTAGTAGGTTGGTAGACAACAACCACCCAGGGAGGTACTACCATCCTGTGGTAGTAGGTTGGTAGACAACCACCCAGGGAGGTACTACCGTCCTATGGTAGTAGGTTGGTAGACAGCAACCACCCAGGGAGGTACTACCGTCCTATGGTAGTAGGTTGGTAGACAACAACCACCCAGGGAGGTACTACCATCCTGTGGTAGTAGGTTGGTAGACAACAACCACCCAGGGAGGTACTACCATCCTGTGGTGGTAGGTTGGTAGACAACCACCCAGGGAGGTACTACCGTCCTATGGTAGTAGGTTGGTAGACAGCAACCACCCAGGGAGGTACTACCGTCCTATGGTAGTAGGTTGGTAGACAACAACCACCCAGGGAGGTACTACCATCCTGTGGTAGTAGGTTGGTAGACAACAACCACCCAGGGAGGTACTACCATCCTGTGGTAGTAGGTTGGTAGACAACAACCACCCAGGGAGGTACTACCATCCTGTGGTAGTAGGTTGGTAGACAACCACCCAGGGAGGTACTACCGTCCTATGGTAGTAGGTTGGTAGACAGCAACCACCCAGGGAGGTACTACCGTCCTATGGTAGTAGGTTGGTAGACAACAACCACCCAGGGAGGTACTACCATCCTGTGGTAGTAGGTTGGTAGACAACAACCACCCAGGGAGGTACTACCATCCTGTGGTGGTAGGTTGGTAGACAACCACCCAGGGAGGTACTACCGTCCTATGGTAGTAGGTTGGTAGACAGCAACCACCCAGGAGGTACTACCGTCCTATGGTAGTAGGTTGGTAGACAACAACCACCAGGGAGGTACTACCATCCTGTGGTAGTAGGTTGGTAGACAACAACCACCCAGGGAGGTACTACCATCCTGTGGTAGTAGGTTGGTAGACAACAACCACCCAGGTAGGTACTACCATCCTGTGGTAGTAGGTTGGTAGACAACAACCACCCAGGGAGGTACTACCATCCTGTGGTAGTAGGTTGGTAGACAACCACCCAGGTAGGTACTACCATCCTGTGGTAGTAGGTTGGTAGACAACAACCACCCAGGGAGGTACTACCATCCTGTGGTAGTAGGTTGGTAGACAACAACCACCCAGGTAGGTACTACCATCCTGTGGTAGTAGGTTGGTAGACAACAACCACCCAGGCAGGTACTACCGTCCTGTGGTAGTAGGTTGGTAGACAACAACCACCCAAGTAGGTAGTACCATCCTGTGGTAGTAGGTTGGTAGACAACAACCACCCAAGTAGGTAGTACCATCCTGTGGTACATGATGGTAGGATTTCTGGCGTCTTTTTTCAGTCTCATAAACATGCAAGATTTCAGGTACGTCTTGCTGCTTCTACCTAGACTTAGGTCACACTAAGTACACAAATAACCCGCACGAAGGAGAAAGGAGCTTAAGACGACGTTTCGGTCCGACTTGGACCATTTACAAAGTTATTTATGGATTATTTCAGTAACGGTATTGTGCCTTTTAGTAATGTATCACTAGGTATAAATGTACACACACACACACACAACACACACACACACACACACACACACACACACACGCACAGGCAGTGGAGATGTCCTGTCTAAGGGCAATGTGTGGTGTAAATATTATGCAGAAAATTCGGAGTGTGGAAATTAGGAGAAGGTGTGGAGTTAATAAAAGTATTAGTCAGAGGGCAGAAGAGGGGTTGTTGAGGTGGTTTGGTCATTTAGAGAGAATGGATCAAAGTAGAATGACATGAAAAGCATATAAATCTAGAGGGGAAGGAAGGAGGGGTAGGGGTCGTCCTCGAAAGGGTTGGAGAGAGGGGGTAAAGGAGGTTTTGTGGGCGAGGGGCTTGGACTTCAAGCAAGCGTGCGTGAGCGTGTTAGATAGGAGTGAATGGAGACGAATGATACTTGGGACCTGACGATCTGTTGGAGTGTGAGCAGGGTAATATTTAGTGAAGGGATTCAGGGAAACCGGTTATTTTCATATAGTCGGACTTGAGTCCTGGAAATGGGAAGTACAATGCCTGCACTTTAAAGGAGGAGTTTGGATATTGGCAGTTTGAGGGATATGTTGTGTATCTTTATATGTATATGCTTCTAAACTGTTGTGTTCTGAGCACCTCTGCAAAAACAGTGATTATGTGTGAGTGTGGTGAAAGTGTTGAATGATGAAGTATTTCTTTTTGGGATTTTCTTTCTTTTGGGTCACCCTGCCTCGGTGGGAGACGACCGACTTGTTGAAAAAATATATTATATAATATTATATATATATATAATATATATATATATATATATATAATATATATAATATTATATATATATTATATATTGGAGTTGAGATTAACAAGTTAAGGAAGCCTAGAGAACAAATGGATTTGTCAGTTAAAAATAGGAGAGGAGAGTTATTAAATGGAGAGTTAGAGGTATTGGGAAGATGGAGGGAATATTTTGAGGAAATGTTAAATGTTGATGAAGGGAAGCTGTGATTTCGTGTATAGGACAAGGAGGAATAACATCTTGCAGGAGTGAGGAAGAGCCAGTTGTGAGTGTGGGGGAAGTTCGTGAGGCAGTAGGTAAAATGAAAGGGGGTAAGGCAGCCGGGATTGATGGGACAAAGATAAAAATGTTAAAAGCAGGTGGGGATATAGTTTTGGAGTGGTTGGTGCAATTATTTAATAAATGTATGGAAGAGGGTAAGGTACCTAGGGATTGCAGAGAGCATGCATAGTTCCTTTATATAAAGGCAAAGGGGATAAAAGAGAGTGCAAAAATTATAGGGGGATAAGTTTGTTGAGTATACCTGGTAAAGTGTATGGTAGAGTTATTATTGAAAGAATTAAGAGTAAGACGGAGAATAGGATAGCAGATGAACAAGGAGGCTTTAGGAAAGGTAGGGGTGTGTGGACCAGGTGTTTACAGTGAAACATATAAGTGAACAGTATTTAGATAAGGCTAAAGAGGTCTTTGTGGCATTTATGGATTTGGAAAAGGCTTTATGACAGGGTGGATAGGGGGGCAATGTGGCAGATGTTGCAAGTGTATGGTGTAGGAGGTAGGTTACTGAAAGCAGTGAAGAGTTTTTACGAGGATAGTGAGGCTCAAGTTAGAGTATGTAGGAAAGAGGGAAATTTTTTCCCAGTAAAAGTAGGCCTTAGACAAGGATGTGTGATGTCACCGTGGTTGTTTAATATATTTATAGATGGGGTTGTAAGAGAAGTAAATGCGAGGGTCTTGGCAAGAGGCGTGGAGTTAAAAGATAAAGAATCACACACAAAGTGGGAGTTGTCACAGTTGCTCTTTGCTGATGACACTGTGCTCTTGGGAGATTCTGAAGAGAAGTTGCAGAGATTGGTGGATGAATTTGGTAGGGTGAGCAAAAGAAGAAAATTAAAAGTGAATACAGGAAAGAGTAAGGTTATGAGGATAACAAAATGCTTAGGTGATGAAAGATTGGATATCAGATTGGAGGGAGAGAGTATGGAGGAGGTAAATGTATTCAGATATTTGGGAGTGGACGTGTCAGCGGATGGGTCTATGAAAGATTAGGTGAATCATAGAATAGATGAGGGGAAAAGGGTGAGTGGTGCACTTAGGAGTCTGTGGAGACAAAGAACTTTGTCCTTGGAGGCAAAGAGGGGAATGTATGAGAGTATAGTTTTACCAACGCTCTTATATGGGTGTGAAGCATGGGCGATGAATGTTGCAGCGAGGAGAAGGCTGGAGGCAATGGAGATGTCATGTCTGAGGGCAATGTGTGGTGTGAATATAATGCAGAGAAATCGTAGTTTGGAAGTTAGGAGGAGGTGCGGGATTACCAAAACTGTTGTCCAGAGGGCTGAGGAAGGGTTGTTGAGGTGGTTCGGACATGCAGAGAGAATGGAGCGAAACAGAGTGACTTCAAGAGTGTATCAGTCTGTAGTGTAAGGAAGGCGGGGTAGGGGTCGGCCTAGGAAAGGTTGGAGGGAGGGGGTAAAGGAGGTTTTGTGTGCGAGGGGTTTGGACTTCCAGCAGGCATGCGTGAGCGTGTTTGATAGGAGTGAATGGAGACAAATGGTTTTTAATACTTGACGTGCTGTTGGAGTGTGAGCAAAGTAACATTTATGAAGGGGTTCAGGGAAACCGGTAGGCCGGACTTGAGTCCTGGAGATGGGAAGTACAGTGCCTGCACTCTGAAGGAGGGGTGTTAATGTTGCAGTTTAAAAACTGTAGTGTAAAGCACCCTTCTGGCAAGACAGTGATGGAGTGAATGATGGTGAAAGTTTTTCTTTTTCGGGCCACTCTGCCTTGGTGGGCCACCCTGCCTTGGTGGGCCACCCTGCCTTGGTGGCCACCCTGCCTTGGTGGCCACCCTGCCTTGGTGGCCACCCTGCCTTGGTGGGCCACCCTGCCTTGGTGGGCCACCCTGCCTAGGTGGGCCCCCCTCCCTAGGTGGGCCACCCTGCCTTGGTGGACCACCCTGCCTTGGTGGGCCACCCTGCCTTGGTGGGCCACCCTGCCTTGGTGGGCCACCCTGCCTTGGTGGGCCACCCTGCCTAGGTGGGCCACCCTGCCTAGGTGGGCCACCCTGCCTTGGTGGCCACCCTGCCTTGGTGGGCCACCCTGCCTTGGTGGGCCACCCTGCCTTGGTGGGCCACCCTGCCTAGGTGGGCCACCCTGCCTTGGTGGGCGACCTTGCCTAGGTGGGCCACCCTGCCTTGGTGGGAATCGGCCAGTGTGATAATAATAATATGTCTAAATTTCT
>NC_069494.1:19124869-19189869 GCF_026875155.1 Cherax quadricarinatus
GAACCCACATCCTAGCCAAGCACGTGAAGAAACTAGAGAAAGTGCAAAGTGTTTGCAACAAGACTAGTCCCAGAGCTAAGAGTATTCCTACGAGAGAGGTTAAGGGAAATCAACTGACGACACTGGAGGACAGGGAGATAGGCGGGGCATGCATAACGACTACAAATACTAGAGGAATTGACAAGGTGGACAAAACAGGATGTTCCAAGATTGACACATAACAAGGGACACAGTTGGAAGCTGAAGACACAGATAATCACAGGATTGAAGTATTTCTATCAGCACACAGAGTAGTCAAGTAAGTGGAATAGTGGGAAGCGATTAGTGGAGGCAGGACCCATACATAGCTTTAACAGAGGTATGATAAAGCATCACGGCTCAGGGAAGTGACCTAGTAGCGATCAGGAAGAGCGGGCCAGGAGCTAAGGACTCACCCCCCGCAAACCTCAACTAGGTGAGTACACACCACACACACCACACACACACACACACACACACACACACACACACACACACACACACACACACACACACACACACACACACACACAACACACACACACACACACAACACACACACACACACACACACCACACACACACACACACACACACACACACACACACACACTCCAGAATCACCCCTCTCATCGATTGCACTCTACAAAGCACTCTAATCCTCCTACATGAGTGTAGATCCTCTCCCACTCACCCCACTCCGAGCTCCCTCTCCCCTCCCCACCCTCCCTCTTCCACCCCCTCCTCCAACCCCCCTATTTCCCCTCTCTTTAACATCTCTCACCCTTTTATTCCCTCTAAATTAACAAGATATTTGTTATCTTAATTAAGAACTAACATTGAGATAAGTTTTGTTAATTAACATGATAATAATTATCATGTTTCTTAACTTGTTACCTTGATGTTAATTCTTAAGTAACATGATAATTTATAATGTTAATTCTTAAGTAAGATGATAATTTATAATGTTAATTCTTAAGTAACATGATAACTTATCATGTTAATTCTTAAGTAAGATGATAATTTATAATGTTAATTCTTAAGTAACATGATAATTTATAATGTTAATTCTTAAGTAAGATGATAATTTATAATGTTAATTCTTAAGTAACATGATAATTTATAATGTTAATTCTTAAGTAACATGATAATTTATAATGTTAATTCTTAAGTAAGAGGATAATTTATAATGTTAATTCTTAAGTAACATGATAATTTATAATGTTAATTCTTAAGTAACATGATAATTTATAATGTTAATTCTTAAGTAACATGATAATTTATAATGTTAATTCTTAAGTAAATGAGATAATTTATAATGTTAATTCTTAAGTAACATGATAATTTATAATGTTAATTCTTAAGTAACATGATAATTTATAATGTTAATTCTTAAGTAACATGATAATTTATAATGTTAATTCTTAAGTAAATGAGATAATTTATAATGTTAATTCTTAAGTAAGAGGATAATTTATAATGTTAATTCTTAAGTAAATGATAATTTATAATGTTAAATCTTAAGTAAGAGGATAATTTATAATGTTAATTCTTAAGTTAATTCTTAAGTAAGAGGATAATTTATAATGTTAATTCTTAAGTAAGATGATAACTTATCATGTTAATTCTTAACATCATCATAAGTTATCATGTTAAAAGATTAACATCTTACAGTCACTCCTGTGTTAACACAGGTCATGGTAACATATGTTAACGTTATCATACCTCACACTGGTTTCATGTTAACATTAACAATATTTAATGTTAACATAGTGCATAAGATGATTATGTTAATTTTGATGTTAGTCTTCCAAGAAGCAAATTAACAGGAATTACAACAAGTATTTGTGTAGACCCACGCAACTGTGTGTAGACATTACCATGCCTATGTAGACGTAACTTTGTTTAGACATACCCATGTGTAGACATTACCATGCCTATGTAGACGTAACTTTGTTTAGACATACCCATGTGTAGACATTACCATGCCTATGTAGACGTAACTTTGTGTAGACATACCCATGTGTAGACATTACCATGCCTATTTAGACGTAACTTTGTTTAGACATACCCATGTGTAGACATTACCATGCCTATGTAGACGTAACTTTGTGTAGACATACCCATGTGTAGACATTACCATGCCTATGTAGACGTAACTTTGTGTAGACATACCCATGTGTAGACATTACCATCCTGTAAGACGTAACTTTGTGTAGACATACCATGTGTAGACATACCATGCCTATGTAGACGTAACTTTGTGTAGACATACCATGTAGACATTACCATGCCTATTAGAGTAACTTTGTGTAGACATACGCATGTGTAGACATTACCATGCCTATGTAGACGTAACTTTGTTTAGACATACCCATGTGTAGACATTACCATGCCTATGTAGACGTAACTTTGTGTAGACATTCCATTATTACTAACCTTGTACATACATGTAGACATTACCATGCCTATGTAGACGTAACTTTGTGTAGACATACCCATGTGTAGACATTACCATGCCTTTTAGACGTAACTTTGTGTAGACATACGCATGTGTAGACATTACCATGCCTATTTAGACGTAACTTTGTGTAGACATACGCATGTGTAGACATTACCATGCCTATTTAGACGTAACTTTGTGTAGACATACGCATGTGTAGACATTACCATTCCAGTGTACGAATTTTTGCATAATTCCCATACATACACATTGTCCTCTAGACATAACATCTCCACTGTGTCTCCACCTCTTCCTCACTGTTCCAGACTCCTTCCACTGTCTCCATGCCTATTACGTACTTGTTACAAGCACTCCTACCTCCATGTACTCTCTGCCTCTTCTCCACTCTTGTCCTCAAGCATCCTCTCCATTGTCTCCAGCCTCCTCCTCCACTGTCTCCAGCCTCCTTCTCCACTGTCTCCAGCCTCCTTCTCCACTGTCTCCAGCCTCCTTCTCCACTGTCTCCAGCCTCCTTCTCCACTGTCTCCAGCCTCCTTCTCCACTGTCTCCGCCTCCTTCTCCACTGTCTCCAGCCTCCTTCTCCACTGTCTCCAGCCTCCTTCTCCACTGTCTCCAGCCTCCTTCTCCACTGTCTCCAGCCTCCTTCTCCACTGTCTCCAGCCTCCTTCTCCACTGTCTCCAGCCTCCTTCTCCACTGTCTCCAGCCTCCTTCTCCAATGTCTCCAGCCTCCTTCTCCACTGTCTCCAGCCTCCTCCTCCACTGTCTCCAGCCTCCTTCTCCACTGTCTCCAGCCTCCTTCTCCACTGTCTCCAGCCTCCTCCTCCACTGTCTCCAGCCTCCTTCTCCACTGTCTCCAGCCTCCTTCTCCACTGTCTCCAGCCTCCTTCTCCACTGTCTCCAGCCTCCTCCTCCACTGTCTCCAGCCTCCTCCTCCACTATCTTCATCCTCCTCCACTGCCTCCAGCCTCCTTCTCCACTGTCTCCAGCCTTCTTCTCCACTGCCTCCAGCCTTCTTCTCCACTGCCTCCAGCCTCCTCCTCCATTGTCTCCAGCCTTCTTCTCCACTGTCTCCAGCCTCCTCCTCCACTGTCTTCTGCCTCCTCCTCTACTGCCTCCAGCCTTCTCCTTGTTGCAACATTCATCACCCATGCTTCACACCCATAAGAGCGTTGGTATAACTAGACTCTCATACATTCACTTCTTTGCTTCTATGGACAAAGTTCTTTGTCTCCACAGACTCCTCAATGCACCCATCACCTCTTTCCTCCTTGTCATTTCTATGATTCGTCTCGTCTTTCATAGACCCATCTGCTGACACGTCTACTCCTAAATATCTGAATACGTTCACATCCTCCATATTTCTCTCCTCCAATCTGATATCCAATCTTTCGTTGCCTAATTGTTTTGTTATCCTCATCACCTTACTCTTTCCTATATTCACTTTCAATTTTCTTTTACATACCCTACCAGACTCATCCACCAACCTCTGCAACTTCTCTTGAGAATCTGCTAAAAAACACAGTGTCATCAGCAAAAAGCAACTGTGGCAACTCGCATTTTGTGTTTGATTCTTTTTCTTTAAACCCAACACCTCAGCATTCACATCTCTTACAACCCCATCTATAAATATATTGAACAAACACAGTGACACCACATATCTCTGTCTAAGGCCTATTACTGGGAAATAATCTCTCTCCTACATACTCCAACCTGATTCTCCCGGAAGTCTCTACTACCATTCCTTTCAACAGTACCCTCTTGGGAGTACCGCTGGGTCACCTGGCCATCGACATGGTCCTCAAGGGCAAATTGAATGACCTGAAAAGAATTTAGGAGAGAATATGTGATCTTGATGCCCATGATGCCCACGATGCCCTGTATCTCCTCACAAGGTGTCTTACTATGCCAAGATTCACTCGCTTCCTGAGGTGTGCACCATCTTTTGACAACCCAACACTCGACGAATATGACGCACACCTGAGATCAACCTTTAAGAAGGCACAGAATCTGTCACTAGAGGATCGGTAATGGGATCAGGCAACCCTCCCAGTGCGACTGTGAGGTAGCTTTACCTGCTTTTCTGTCTTTGTGTTCGGCTTCCAGTAGATTAGTCAAGAAGATTGTCCCAGAACACTTGAGAGATGCGGTAGAAGCTCAAGACCCCAGGTTTACTGAAGCAGCCTTGTGGTGGGACACCCTTGCAGACTCCTCCAGTAGACCAGGTCCTCCCAAAGAACACAAACAGTCCCACAGGGACAAACTGATCATGGAAAAAATCGCCAACACAATGCTCACCAACGCTTCAGGAAAGGACAAAGCTTGTCTCCTGGCAGTGAAGGCACCACACTCAGGAGATTTCCTTCTAGCTGTTCCCAATTCCTCCCTGGGCACTCGACTCGACCCACAGGCCATTCGGATAGGTGTTGCTCTTCGCCTAGCCGCCCCCATCATCACCGAACATAGGTGTATTTGCGGCAGGGCGACGGCTGATCAATTCTGACCTCATGGTCTCGTGTGTCACACATGAGAAGGGAAATATGCCAGACATGACGAGGTCAACAACATCATAAAGAGAAGCCTCGCCACAGCCCGTTGCCCAACTCAACGGGAACCACAAGTGCAGAGGTCTGACGGAAGTCAAAAGCGTCCTGATGGAGCCACTATGCTACCCTGGAAGGATGGTAAGCAGATTGCCTGTGACTACACGTGTGCTGCCACTTTGGCAGACACCTACTCGCCATACTCTGAAGCTGAAGGTGGTGGAGCTGCCAGCCACAGAGAGACCCAGAAGACCACCAAATATGAAGACCTCACCCCTTGCTATAACTTCATCCCAATAGGATCAGAGACCCTTGGAGCATGGGAGAAGTGTGCTCTAAAGTTCCTCAAAGAGCTGGGTGAAAAGTCATCATAGAAACCAAGGATCACAGAACGGCCAGCTTTTTCTTTCAGAGACTCAGTGTTGCGATCCAGAGGGAAAATACCTGCAGCATTCTGGGCACACGGCTCACCGCCGGAGAGCTGGACGATGTATTCGAGATGAAGCTCCGAGTTATCTTTGTTGTTTTACTCCCTATTGTATTTTTGTCAATGTATTTTGTCTTTAAATAAAATTTATGTTAAATATAGGGGGTGGTAGGAGAAAATTTTCAAACGGCTTCTGGGAGAATCTGTGGCATAATTTATCTAACCAAAACTATGCTTAAATAAATTTGTAGAGCAAACAAAGGTACAATTAGCTTTGTCGCTGTCTCTGCCTACTGCAGCCTCTCCCAGTAAGCACCTTTGATGGGAGACAGAGCTCTACTACCACTCCGGGCTGTAATAGAGATTAATGGTAAGTATAATTACACCTAGGAGGTGTTGTGTCAGTATTTCAGTAACTGAATACTGACGGGACTCTACTCACGCGTGTTGGGCTGAAAAGCCCGCCTGTAACGGAGTGTACAATAAATCTAGAGAGAAATGAACCAGCTATCTGCTGCGCAGCTGACCTACCTACTAACACTTAAGACTAGACATACCTGGGTGTCTGAATGGGACCCATATTTTCACTCTGGTATCGGTGTTTTGATTGAAGCAGACGTGTTCTTTGAAGAATGTCGCTCTATACTCCGTCAGGATCGCAACACTCGTTGTTACACTCCGTCAGGATCGCAACACTCGTTGTTACACTCCGTCAGGATCGCAACACATCGTTGTTACACTCCGTCAGGATCGCAATACTCGTTGTTACACTCCGTCAGGATCGCAACACTCGTTGTTACACTCCTTCAGGATCGCTACACTCGTTGTTACACTCCGTCAGGATCGCAACACTCGTTGTTACACTCCTTCAGGATCGCTACACTCGTTGTTACACTCCGTCAGGATCGCAACACTCGTTGTTACACTCCGTTAGGATCGCAACACTCGTTGTTACACTCCGTCAGGATCGCAATACTCGTTGTTACACTCCGTCAGGATCGCAACACTCGTTGTTACACTCCGTCAGGATCGCAACACTCGTTGTTACACTCCGTTCATCAGGTATTGTTTATTATGCACAGTCATATCACTAAAGCTATGGTCACTCCTCAGTGTCTGCTGTGTGATCCACGATTTGCCTTGACGAATTTAAAAGGAATCTGTCCTGCAATGCGCCCCGCTGGCCTGACTTACCCTCAAATAAAGGATTCACTGATACAAACAGAATTGCCTTCCGTGCCAAACTGCAACAATTTGCAACACAAATACTTGATTTCTTGATACATCACAATCACTGAGAGGTCATGATGTCCCACATGTGAGGTGGGTGTTTCCCTGTATCTTTCCTGTTGTGGTACAGAGATTTACACTTGTTAACTCACCTTAGTTGCAACACTGGTCTCTTGCAAAGAAGTCACATGACCTATAACTCGTACTCGCTGGTTAAATATCTGCTTGTAATTACTTGATGTGGAAGTAAACAGGATGCTTGCCCCTTCTGAGAGGGCTGGGCCCCTCAGGGCTGAAGGGTTGCAAGGCTGTGGAGGTAATACCTTCACAGAACTTCGAGTTTTTCCCGACGCAAGATTAATTTTTTTTCTGAGGATGAGGGTCCCCAGGAGAGTTCCAGAGATGGTACCTCACTAATATATATAATATATATATATATATATATATATATATATATATATATATATATATATATATAATATATATATATATAATATGCATTTAACTATTCATGTAAATCGATTTTTTTTAAATGGAATAAACCGGATGATTTTCCTTATCAAATTAAATTTTCCCTCAAAAATAACATACAAAGATCTGATATATAAAAAAAAGTCACAAACCTGGTCAATAATATCACCATGAATTTCAAATCGATACACTTTCCTCAAAATCCAAAAATATGCCAGAAAAAAATGAACATCGTTCCAAAAATCAAAATTCTTCATTAACCCCATTGATTTTTTTTTTTACGAAACCAGCCAAAAAACAGGAAAAAAAATCCTCCCCACTGCAAGTCGACATTAAAACCTGAATATAAGAAAGTATTTACGAAATTGTATGAAATTATACACGAATTAATTTACAAAATTTTATACGAAACATGCGAAATTACGTACGAGATTATATACGAAATTATATACGAAATTATATACGAAATTATATACGAAATTATATACGAAAGTATACACGAAATTATATACGAAATTATATACGAAAGTATATACGAAAGTATATACGAAATTACATACGAAATTATATACGAAATTATATACGAAATTATATACGAAATTATATACGAGAGTACATACGAAATTACATACGAAATTACATACGAAATTGTATTCGAGAATATATACTAAATTACATAAAAAAAATTATATACGAAAGTATATTCGAAATTATATACGACATTACATACGAAATTATGTACGAAAGTATATACGAAATTACAGACAAAATGACCCAAATTAGAGCCGAGTACCATTAATAACTTCCTCCTAAAACTCAAAATTTTATTGCAAAATCCCGCCACAAGATCTGCAATAAATCCCCCGGAACAAGCGCCGTAAATCGCTCCCAAATCCCGGCAAAATCCTGTTGAAATCAGACCAATAATAACGGATTGCAGGACCACTTAGAATTTGGGTTGCTAATTACATATGCAAATCACCTTAACTTCCGGTCAAGGAGGTTTTATGTCGTTATTGTTCAGTTGATTTTGACGTTGTTATTGTTTGTGGGTAATGTATCGTTAGGCGAGGGTATGTAATTGTTTGGTGGGGGGAGGGTTGTGATGGAACGTTGTTATTGCTTGTGGGTAATGTATCGTTAGGCGAGGGTATGTAATTGTTTGGTGGGGGGAAGGTTGTGATGGAACGTTAGTATTGCTTGTGGGTAATGTATCGTTAGGCGAGGGTATGTAATTGTTTGGTGGGGGAGGGTTGTGATGGAACATTGTTATTGCTTGTGGGTAATGTATCGTTAGGCGAGGGTATGTAATTGTTTGGTGGGGGGAGGGTTGTGATGGAACATTGTTATTGCTTGTGGGTAATGTATCGTTAGGCGAGGGTATGTAATTGTTTGGTGGGGGGAGGGTTGTGATGGAACATTGTTATTGCTTGTGGGTAATGTATCGTTAGGCGAGGGTATGTAATTGTTTGGTGGGGGCGAGGGTTGTGATGGAACGTTGTTATTGCTTGTGGGTAATGTATCGTTAGGCGAGGGTATGTAATTGTTTGGTGGGGGAGGGTTGTGATGGAACGTTGTTATTGCTTGTGGGTAATGTATCGTTAGGCGAGGGTATGTAATTGTTTGGTGGGGGCGAGGGTTGTGATGGAACGTTGTTATTGCTTGTGGGTAATGTATCGTTAGGCGAGGGTATGTAATTGTTTGGTGGGGGGAGGGTTGTGATGGAACGTTGTTATTGCTTGTGGGCAATGTATCGTTAGGCGAGGGTATGTAATTGTTTGGTGGGGGAGGGTTGTGATGGAACGGGGTTAGGGGGGTGGTGGTGATGGTGGTGGTGATGGTTGGTGGTGGTGGTTGTGGTGGTGATGGTTGTGGTGGTGATGGTGATGGTGGTGGTGGTGGTGGTGCTGGTGGTGGTGGTTGATGGTTGTGGTTGTGGTGGTTGTGGTGGTTGTGGTGGGTGGTGGTGATGGTGGTGGTTGTGGTGGTGGTGGTGGTGATGGTGTGATGGTGGTGGTTGTGGTGGTGGTGGTGGTGGTGATGGTGGTGATGGTTGTGGTTGTGGTGGTTGTGGTGGTTGTGGTGGTGGTGATGGTGGTTGTGGTGGTGGTGATGGTGGTGGTGGTGGTGGTGGTGGTTTGGTGGTGGTGGTGGTGGTGGATGGTGGTTGTGGTGGTGGTGGTGGTGGTGGTGGTGATGGTGGTTGTGGTGGTGGTGGTGGTGGGGTGGTGGGTGGTGGTGGTGGATGGTTGTGGTGGTGGTGGTGGTGGTGATGGTGGTTGGTGGTTGTGGTGGTGTGGTGGTGATGGTGGTGATGTGGTGGTGGTGATGGTGGTGGTTGTGGTGGTGGTGGTGGTGGTGATGGTGGTGGTGATGGTGGTGGTGGTGATGGTGGTGGTGGTGATGGTGGTGGTGGTGGTGGTGGTGGTGGTGGTGGTGGTGGTGGTGGTGATGGTGGCGGTGATGGTGGTGCTGGTGGTGGTGATGGTGGTGGTGGTGATGGTGGTGGTGGTGGTGGTGGTGGTGGTGGTGGTGGTGGTGGTGATGGTGGTTGTGGTGGTGGTGGTGATGGTGGTGATGGTGGTGGTGGTGGTGGTGGTGATGGTGGTGATGGTTGTGGTTGTGGTGGTTGTGGTGGTGGTGGTGGTGGTGATGGTGGTGGTGGTGGTGGTGATGGTGGTGATGGTGGTGGTGGTGATGGTGGTGGTGGTGGTGGTGGTGGTGGTGATGGTGGTGGTGATGGTGGTGGTGGTGGTGGTGATGGTGGTGGTGGTGATGGTGGTGGTTGTGGTTGTGGTGGTTGTGGTGGTGGTGATGGTGGTGGTGATAGTGGTGGTGGTGGTAGTTGTGGTGGTTGTGGTGGTGGTGGTGGTGGTGGTCATGGTGGTGGTGGTGGTGGTGATGGTGGTGGTGATGGTGGTGATGGTGGTGGTCATGGTGGTGATGGTGGTGATGGTGGTTGTGGTGGTTGTGGTGGTTGTGGTGGTTGTGGTGGTGGTGGTGATGGTGGTGGTGGTGGTTGTGGTTGTGGTGGTTGTGGTGGGGGTGGTGGTGATGGTGGTGGTGGTTGTGGTGATGGTGGAGGTGGTGGTGACGGTAGTGGTGGTGGAGATGGTGGTGATGGTTGTGGTGGTGGTGATGGTGATGGTGGTGGTGGTGATGGTGGAGGTAGCGGTAGTGGGAGTTAAAGAAGGGAAGAATAGGGAAGAAGAGACAAATAGTGAAGAAAGAGATAGAAGAGGGAAAATAATTAGAATACAGAGAGCAGGAAAGGGCGCTAAAAAGAGAAAGAAAGAAAATGGGAGAAAGAGAGAGGGAAGGAACTAAGATAAAGAAAGTTAGAAAGACAATGGAATTGAAAGGAAGGAAAAGGGAGAGAAGGAAGTGGAACGAAATGAGAGAGAGAGAGAGAGAGAGAGAGAGAGAAGAGAGAGAGAGAGAGAGAGAGAGAGAGAGAGAGAGAGAAAGAGAATGAGAGAGAGAGAGAGAGAGAGAGAGAGAGAGAGTTAATAACAGTAATGAGGTTTGTGCCGCAGAGCTCTTCACTAATTAGACCATGGTAATGACCCCCCTCCATTCTCCCCTCCCTTGTTCCCCTCCCTTGTTCCCCTCCCTTGTTCCCCTCCCTTCTACCCCTCCCTTGTTCCCCTCCCTTGTTCCCCTCCCTTGTTCCCCTCTCTTGTTCCCCTCCCTTGTTCCCATCCTTTCTTCCCTTTCCCATTACACCTCCCTCTCTCATTTCCTCCTTCCCCTCTTCTAATTTCAACCTTCTTCCCCTCTTCTTCTAATTTCCACCTTCTTCCCCTCTTCTTCTAATTTCAACCTTCTTCCCCTCTTCTTCTAATTTCACCTTCTTCCCCTCTTCTTCTAATTTCCACCTTCTTCCCCTCTTCTTCTCATTTCTACCATCTTCCCCCCTATTTTTATCAACATCATTATCGCCCAAGGTCATTAATGACTTCATCATAGTCATCATCATTACCATCATTATCATCATTGCATTATTACGATAATTTCATTACCTTCATCACCATCATCATCATTATATCAGTACCATCAATATAATTATCATCAGTATCATAACATCATAATCATTATCATTAAATTATCATTATCAATATTATTGCATTACTATAGCCACTATAATTATATCATATATAATATAATTATATATATATAAATCATAATATATATCATTAAATATATATTATAATATATATTATATATACATGCCCCGTTACGATATTTTTCACTCCAAAGTATGTCAGTCCAGTACTGACGAATTATTCCCATAAGGATATTGAAGTAGATATATCCATTTCAACCCCCAAACATAACATACAAACGCACTTACTAAATACCTTACATATGTCGCATTCGGAGTAACTTATCGGGTCCATGTATATATATAATATGTCGTGCCGAATATGTAAAACTGGTCAATTATCAAGAACTCATTTAAAATTAAGTCCTTTCTGAAATTTTCTCTTATACGTTTAAAGATATATTTTTTTCATTAATGTTGATGTAAAATTTTTAATTTTGCTCCAAAAGAATCTTAGAAAATTTACCTGACCTTATTATAACAAGAACAATTTATTTTAGCCTAACCTAACTAAATATATTTTAGATTTATTTACAATAATTTAATACTAAACAAACACAGTGAAATATATTTTTTTCGTTAGGTTCAGAATGATTTTGGCGAAATTATTGCATACACAAATTTTCACTTGTCCTATATGGCAAGATGAACGAAGATGAACGTTGCTATTTAAGCCAAGATAGTAAGTTCTGCCTATTCGGCACGACATTATAAGAACATATGAACATAAGAACGAAGGAACACTGCTGAAGGCCTACTGGCCCATGCGAGGTAGGTCCAAGTCTCCTACCGGCTTAAGCCAATGCACCCAACCTAGTCAGGTCAGGTCACCTTGACTTAAGGGAGGAACACGGCAACCGTCCTGGTAGCACAAGCTAGTCAGGTCCAACTCACACCCACCCACATCCACTCATGTATTTATCCAACCTATTTTTAAAGCTACACAACGTTCTGGCCTCTATAACTGTACTTGGGAGTTTGTTCCACTCATCCACAACTCTATTGCCAATCCAGTACTTTCCTATATCCTTCCTGAATCTGAATTTTTCCAACTTAAAACCATTGCTGCGAGTCCTGTCTAGGCTAGATATTTTCAGCACACTATTTACATCCCCTTTATTTATTCCTGTCTTCCATTTATACACCTCAATCATATCCCCCCTAATTCTACGTCTTTCTAGAGAGTGCAGATTCAGGGCCCTTAGTCTATCCTCATAGGGAAGGTTCCTGACACATGGGATCATCTTCGTCAACCTCCTTCGTACATTTTCCAGAACATTTATATCCATTCTGTAATACGGTGACCAGAACTGAGCAGCATAGACTAAATGAGGCCTAACCAAGGATGCATAGAGTTGAAGAACAACCTGAGGACTTCTATTATTTATGCTTCTTGATATGAAGCCAAGAATTCTATTAGCTTTATTGCGAACACTAATGCACTGTTGTCTTGGTTTCAGATTACTGCTAACCAGAACTCCTAAATCTTTTTCGCAATCCGTAATATTAAGATCTACATTATTTAGTTTATATGTGGCATGGTTATTGTCCTGCCCAATATTTAGAACTTTGCATTTGTCTATATTAAACTGCATCTGCCACCTCTCCGACCACTGCATCAGTCTACTCAAATCTTTCTGGAGTGTTCTAATGTCCTCGTCAGAATGAATTCGACGGCCTATTTTGGTGTCATCGGCAAACTTTCTGATGTCGCTCTTTATGCCCTCATCTATGCCGTTTATGTAGATTGTGAACAGCAGGGGGCCCAACACTGACCCCTGTGGAACACTGCTCGTGACGCTTCCCCACTCTGATTTCTCCCCATTTATGCAAACTCTCTGCTGCCTATTTGTCAACCATGCCTCTATCCAGAAAAAATTTCTCCTATTCCATGTGCCTTAATTTTCCTCAATAGTCTCTGATGTGGGACCCTGTCAAAAGCCTTACTGAAGTCCATATACACAATATCATATTCATTACCATGATCTACCTCCTCAAATACCTTAGTGAAAAAAGTTAATAAATTCGTAAGGCAGGAACGCCCCTTTGTAAAACCATGCTGAGATTCGTTGATTAATTTATGCTTTTCAAGGTGGCTACGAACTGCCTCGGCAATTATTGATTCCATAAATTTTCCCACTATGGAGGTTAGGCTTATTGGTCTATAGTTTGAAGCTAAGGACCTGTCACCTGCCTTGTAAATAGGTATCACATTTGTCATTTTCCACTTATCTGGCACCATGCCAGTTTGTAGTGATATGTTGAAAAGATTAGCCAAAGGTTTGCTAAGCTCCTCTTTACATTCCTTTAGAACCCTTGCATACAGTTCATCAGGGCCTGGGGATTTGTTAGGTTTTAATTTATCTATTTGCCTAAGGACCATGTCACTTGTGACCCTAATAGTGCACAGTTTATTATCGTCCTGTTCCACATAATTTATCATTACTGGAATATCGCTGGTATCCTCCTGTGTAAAAACTGAGAGGAAGTATGTGTTAAAAATTCTACACATTTCCTTATCACTGTCGGTGAGCTGACCCGAGGAACTTTTGAGTGGGCCTATCTTGTCCCTGATATTACTTCTGTATACCTGAAAAAATCCTTTTGGGTTAGTCTTCGATTCTCTTGCAACTTTAACCTCATAATCTCTTTTTGCTTTTCTAATTCCCTTTTTTATTTCTCTCTTTAACTGAATATATCGATTTCTTAATTGCCCCTCTCCTCTTTTGATTTGCCTATATATGCCTCTCTTTTGACCAATTTAATCTATTGTTCATCCATTTAGGATCATTTTTGTTTGATCTAATTTCCCTATTTGGAACATAATTTGGCTGAGCAGCTAGAACTATGCCCTGGAAAGCAAAACAACCACTGTGAAAGAGTAGTGAAATTCCAAGCGCTATCGTGACTACTCAATGTCAAGGAACTTCATAGTTCCTTGACAATGTGAGTAGTCACGAAAGCGCTTGGAATTTCACTACTCTTTCACAATGGTTGTTTTGCATATTTTAAAATCACCTGTTTACTGTGATCTTACTGCATATATATATATATATATATATATATATATATATATATATATATATATATATATATATATATATATATATTAAAAATATATATATGTATGCTTACACATTTCAGGACGTCTAATGAGAATGTTAATTTTTGCTTTCTGGACGTTAAAATGTGAATTTTTCGTGTTAATTACTAAAAGCCTTATCTTGGTATATTCAGTCTTCGTGCAGTATATAATATCATGTCCAGTATAATGGTTGTGTAGCTGCTGCGAGCAAGACACTGCAACTAGATGACGTTTGGCAACATGCTTTGCAATGAGGGAACTGTATTGGCGTTCGTGTGATGTCATAATATTTTTTTGGGATGTGTCCTGAGTGTGTTGAGTCATAGATGGAGACACAGCTCCTGGCCTCTGTATCCCAGTCCAACCATAACAGTTTAACATATCTAGGTCTGATTAGGTTAGGCTTTACCATCTATTCTTTACCATTTATTCTTTACCATCTATTCTTTTACCATCTATCCTTTACCATCTATTATTTACCATCTATATTTAACCATTTATTCTTTACCATCTATTCTTTACCATCTATTCTTTACCATCTATTATTTACCATCTATATTTAACCATTTATTCTTTACCATCTATTCTTTACCATCTATTCTTTACAATCTATTCTTTACTATCTATTCTCTTCTACCTATTCTTTACCATCTCCCTTTCTTTACATTTTTTCTCATCTTTATTTTCATCATTCTTTACATACATCATTCTCTCCCAAATACATTTCCTTTTATACATTTATCCCCTTACTGTTCCATCCCACCATTTTCACCTTTTTTATGCTCAGTCCTACTTTCCTTCCCTCCTCTTCCCCTCCCTCTTCCCCTCCCCTCCTCTTCCCCTCCCTCTTCCCCTCCTCTCCTCTTCCCCTCATCCTCCCCGTCCGTGAGGGTTGCGGAAGGGGAGACAGAAAGAGAGGTGTGTAAAGGAGAATGGTCCGGAAAGATGGTAGAGATATTGGGAAGCTAACATTGGGACCGAACGAGGGTCTTCGGTCTGTTTGGTCTGCCATGCCAGCGGTATGTAGGTAGGGGGGATGAGGGGAGGAATGAGGGTAGGGGGAATGAGGGGAGGAATGAGGGGAGGGGGAAGAGGAAGGGAGGTGGGAGAAATTGAAGACAACTATATGTACTTTAGCTATATGTGGTTGCAGGGGTCGAGTTATAGCTCTTGGCCTCGCCTCTGGTCGTTACCAGGTCTACTGTCTCCCTGCTACATGAACTTTTTCATACCTCTTCTTAAGGCTATGTACAGATCCTGCCATCACAACACTCTGAAGATTGTTCCACTTCCTGACAACTCTAAGGCTGAAGAAATACTTCCTAACATCCCTGTGACTCATCTGAGTTTTCAACTTCTGGATGTGCCCCGTTGTTCTTATATCCCATCTCAGAAACATTCTGCCACTATCCACCTTGTCAATTCCTCTCAGTATTTTATACGTCGTTATCATATTCCTCCTATCCTGTCTCTCCTCCATAAGAACATAAGAATGAAGGAACACTGCCTACTGGCCCATACAAGGCACGTCTTTATCAAAGCACCCCTACCCTAAACTACCCAAGAATTTACTCCAGTACCCACGACATCAATCAAACCCAGCCCCTCCCACTCACATATTTGTTCAATCTCTTTTTAAAGCTACCCAGGATCCTAGCCTCGATCACCCTACTCGGAAGACTGTTCCAAGCATCCACAACTCTGTTCGAAAACCAGTACTGACCTGTGTCTTTTCTAAATCTAAATTTATCCAACTTAATCCATTATTTCTGGTTCTTTCACCTTTGTTTATGCCCGTCATCCACTTATATACATCTATATCTCCCTCAGTCCTCAAATGGTGGGGAGAAAGTGGTTGGACAGCAGATAGAAAGTGGCTGGTGGGGAGAGAAAAAAACAAAGGTGGGTGGGGATGAAGAAATGGAATGGGGAGGAAGAAAGTGGTGTAAGGGGAGACATGAGAGGTGAATGGGGAGAAAGATGGAACCGGTGCAATCAAGTGGGGGGTGAGGAGGAGAGGGTTGGAAATGGGGAGAGTAGAGGACAAAAGGGGAGGTTGAAAGCAGCACACACACTCCCCTATTCACCCCTTAGGGGAGTTATACAACATGTATGAAGGTGTGTGTGTGTGTGTGTGTGTGTGTGTGTGTGTGTGTGTGTGTGTGTGTGTGTGTGTGTGTGTGTGTATGTATGTATGTGTGTGTGTGTGTGTGTGTGTGTCTACCACTTCTTGCCCCCCTCTTAGCACACCTAACCCACCTCTTAGCCCATCTTACCTACTTTTCAGCCCACCTGGCCCACATTTTAGCTTACCTAGCCCATCTAGCCCACCTCTTAGCCCACTTGCCCCACCTAGCCCACGTCTTATTCTACCTAGCCAAGCCCTTTGGCCAATTAATGGTTCTAAACCACCTTACCCACCTAGTCCTCCTCTTCACCCACCTAACCCACGTTTTTGCCTTACACTTAGCCCACCTCTTAGCTCATCTAATAACCCCTTTCTAGCCCACCTTTTAGCCCACCTGAATCACCTTTTAACCCACATCCTAACCTAACTAGCCCACCTAATAGCCCACCTCTTATTCCACCTAGCCCACTTCCAACCTACCTTCCAGCTCACCATCTAGCCTTCCTTCTATCCCACCATCTAGCCTTCCTTTTATCCCACCACCTAGCTTACCTTCAAGAACACCACCTATCCTACCTTCAAGAACACCACCTAGCCTACCTTCAAGAACACCACCTAGCCTACCTTCAAGAACACCACCTAGCCTACCTTCAGGAACACCACCTATCCTACCTTCAAAACGCCACCTCCTAACTTCAAGAACACCACCTACCTCCCTTTCGGGAAACACCACCTACCTACCTTCAGGAACACCACCTAGCCTACCTCAAAAACACCACCAGCCTCCTTCAAGAAACCACCTACCTACCTTCAAGAACACCCCCTGCCTACCTTCAAAAAACACCACCTACCTCCCTTCAAGAACACCACCTATCCTCCCTTCAAGAACACCACCTAGCCAAACTTCAAGAAGCCACCTACCTACCTTCAAGAACCCACCTGCCTCCCTTCTTACCACCTAGCGAACCTTCTACCCCCCACATAGCCACCTTCTACCTACCACCTACCACCGTGTAACCCACTTACCCTCCTTTTAGCCCACCCCTAGCCTACCTGTCCCCACCACTTCGCCTGCCTTCTACCCACCCCCTCGCCTATCTTTTAGCCCACCTCAGCCTTCTTCTACCAACCACATACCCTACCTTCTAGCACACCATCTAGCCTACCTTCTAGCACCCCCACCTAGCCTCCCTTTCTAGCCCCCATCTAGCCTACCTTTTTGCACCCCACCACCCTATTTCTAGCCCACCATCTACCCCTAATTCTAGCACACCACCTCCTCCCTTCTAGCACACCATCAGCCTATTCCCCACACACCCCCCCCCCAAAAGCCTACCTTCTAGCCCACCATCAGCCTCCCTTTTTCCTAGCACACCCCAGCCTACTTTCTAGCCCACCATCTACACACCACTACCCTTTCCTTTTGGGTCCACCATCTAGCCTCCCTTCAGCACACCCCCTACCCTTCCTTCTAGTCCACCATCTAGCCTACCTTCTAGCCCACCTAACCCACCACCTAATGGACCTTCTAGACCACCACCTAGCCTAACTTGTAGCCCACCTAGCCCACCGCCTAACTTTTTTAACATGGGTTCTACCCCTTTCAATCATACTTAAAAACTTTTCTAGTAGACTGTTTTAGTATATTCAGATAGACTGTCTATTTCTAGCATGCATGTTTCAACAGCCCTATTTTCAGCATGCCCATTACCAGCATCCCTGTCAATTTCTAGCATGCCTATTTGTAGCATGTCTGTCTAGTATTTCTAGCATGCCTGTCTATTTCTAGCATGCCTGTCAAGTATTTCTAGCATGCTCTCTACCCTTCTTATAATACTGTTTATTTTTTTATTTTTCTCCTCTCCCTCCTTTCCATGCTTGTCTATTCTACATATTACTTCCCACCTTCCCCCCCCCTTTCCTCCCACCTTCCTTTCCCACGTTCCCCCCCCACCTTCCTCCCCACCTTCCCCCCCCACCTTCCTCCCCACCTTCCTTCCCACGTTCCCTCCCACCTTCCTTCCCACTTCCTCCCCCTTTCCCTTTCCCCCCACCTTCCCCCCACCTTCCTCCACCTTCCTCCCCCCCTTTCCCCCCCACCTTCCTCCCACCTTCCTCCCCACCTTCCCCCCACCTTCCCCCCCCCTTCCCCCCCCCCTTTCCTTCCCAGCCCTTTCCCACCTTCCTTCCCACTTCCTTCCCACCTTCCTCCCCCCCTTTCCCTTCCCACCTTCCTCCCCCTTTCCCTCCCCCCCTTTCCTCCCCACCTTCCTCCCCCCCTTTCCCTTCCCACCTTCCTTCCCCCCTCCTCCCCACCTTCCTTCCCCACCTTCTCCCCACCTTCCTTTCCACCTTCCCCCCACCTTCCTCCCCCCTTCCTTCCCCACCTTCCTCCCCCCCCTTTCCCTTTCCCCACCTTCCTCCCACCCCCTCCCCACCTTCCTCCCCACCTTCCTCCCCACCTCCCTTCCACCTTCCTCCCCACCTTCCTCCCCCCCTTCCTTCCCCCCCTTCCTCCCCCCCTTTCCTCCCCACCTTCCCCCCATTTTCCCTCCCAACCTCCTCCCCCCTTTCCTCCCACCTTCCTCCTCCTTCCTCCCCACCTTCCCTCCCCACCATCCCCACCCCTTCCCTCCCCCCCTTTCCCTTCCCACCTTTCCTCCCCCCCTTTCCTTTCCCCACCTTCCTCCCCCCTTTCCCCTTCCCATTTTCCTTCCCCCCTTTCCCTTCCCCCCTTCCCCCCCACCTTCCTTCCCCCCCTCCCCCACCTCCCCCCCCCTTTCCCTCCCCACCTTCCTCCCACCTTCCCTCCCACCTTCCCCCCCACCTTCCCCCCACCTTCCTCCCCACCTTCCTTCCCACCTTCCTCCCCACCTTCCTCCCACCCCCTCCCCACTTCCCCCACCTTTCCTCCCCACCTTCCTTCCCCCCTTTCCTTTCCCACCTTCCTCCCCCTTTCCCCCCCCTTTCCTCCCCACCATCCTCCACCCTTCCTCCCCACCTTCCTCCCCCTTTTCCCCCCCACCTTCCTCCCCCCCCTTTCCCCCCCACCTTCCTCTCCCACCTTCCTCCCCACCTTCCTTCCACCTTCCTCCCCACCTTAATCCCCACTTTCCTCCACCTTCCTCCACACCTTCCTCCCCCCCTTTCCCCCCTTCCCCATCTTCCTCCAACCTCCTTCCACCTTCCTCCCCCCTTTCCCCCCACTTTCCTCCACCCCTTCACCACACTTCCTAACCAGCTTCCCCCACTTTCCTACCACCTTCCCCCCACCTCCTCCCCAACCTTCCCCCCCCTTTCCCTTTCCCCACCTTCCTCCCACCATCCTCCCAACCTTTCCTCCCCACCTTCCTCCCCACCTTCCTCCTCCACCTTCCTCCTCACCTTCTCGCACCTTCCTCCCCCCTTCCTCGCCACATTCCTCCCCAACTTCCTCCCCACCTTTCCGCCACTTTCCCTCCCACCTTCCTCCCCCCCACCTCTTCCACTTTCCTCCCCCCCTTTCCCTCCCCAACTTCCTCCCCACCTTCCTCCCACCATCCTCCACACCCCTCGCCACATTCCCCCACCTTCCTCCCCACCTTCCCCCAAACCTTCCTCCTAACCTCCTCCCCACTATTCCTCCACACCCTTCTCCCCAACCTCCTCCCCACCTTCCTCCCCCTTCCCCCCCCCTTCCTCGCCCTCCTCCCCACCTTTCCTCCCACTTCCTCCTTCCCCCCCCTTCCCCCACACCTTCCCCCCACCTTCCTCCCCACCCACCTTCTCCCCACCTTCCTCCCCAACTTCCTCCCCACCTTCCTCCCCACCATCCTCCACACCTTCCATTTTCCCCCCACCTTCCTCCCCACCTTCCCCCCCCCTTTCCTCCCCCCCTTTCCCTCCCACCTTCCTCCACACCTTCCTCCCCACCTTCCTCCCCCACCTCCCTTTCCCCACCATCCTCCACACCTTCCCCACCATTCTCCCCACCTCTCCCCACCTTCCACCTCCTCCCCACCTTCCTCCACACCTTCCTCCAACCTCCATCCCCACTTCCTTCGACACCTCCTCCCCACCTTCCTCCCACCTTCCACCCCACCTTCCTCGCACCTCCTCCCCCTTCCTCCCACCTTCCCCCCACCTTCCTCCCCACCTTCCTTCCCCTCCTTCCTCCCCAAACCTTCCTCCCCCCCCTTCCTTCCCACCTTCCTCCCACCTTCCTCCCACCTTCTCCCCACTTCATCCCAACCTTCCTCCCCACCTTTCCTTCCCACCTTCCTTCCCACCTTCTCCTACCTTCCCCCCACCTTCCTCCCCACCTTCCTCCCCCGCCTTCCTCCCACCTTCCTCCCCACCTTCCTCCCACCTCCCTCCCCACCTTCCTTTCCCACCTTCCTTTTCCACCTTCCTCCCCCACCTTCCTCTCCACTTTCCTCCCCACCTTCCCCCCCATCTTCCTCCCCACCTTCCTTCCCACCTTTCCTCCCCACTTTCCTCCACACCTTCCTCCCACCTTCCTCCCCACCCCCTCCCACCTTCCTCTCCATTTTTCCCCCCCCTTTCCTTCCCCCCTTTCCTCCCCCCTTCCCCCCCACTTTCCTCCCACCTTCCTCCACACCTTCCTAAAAAGCTTCCCCCCACTTTCCTCCCCACCTTTCCCTCTCCACTTCCCCTCTCCCCCTTTCCCCCCCCACCTCCCCCCACCATCCCCACACCTTCCCCCCACCTTCCTCCCCCCTTCCCCCCACCTTCCTCCTCACCTTCCTCGCCACCTTCCCCCCATTTCCCCTCGCCACATTCCTCCCCCCCTTTCCTCCCACCTTCCTCGCCACATTCCTCCCCACTTTCCCTCCCCACCCCCTTTCCCTTCCCACTTTCCTCCCCACCTTCCCCCCCAAACTTCCTCCCCACCTTCCTCCCCACCATCCTCCACACCTTCCTCCCCCACATTCCCCCCCACCTTCCTCCTCACCTTCCTCCCCACCTTCCCCTAACCTTTCCTCCTAACCTTCCCCCCACTTTCCTCCACACCTTCCCCCCCACCTTCCTCCCCCCCTTTTCCCGCCACCTTCCTCCCCCACCTCCTCCCACTTCCCCCCCACCTTTCCCCCCCCTCCCCCCCCCTTCCCCCACCTTCCTCCCCACCTTCCTCCCCCCACCTTCCCCCCCCCTTTCCCTCCCCAACTTTCTCCCCACCTTTTCCCCCCCACCATCCTCCGCACCTTCCCACCTTCCTCCCCACCTCCTCGCCACCTTCCTCCCCACCTTCCTCCACACCTTCCTCCCCACCTCCTCCCCACCATCCTCCACACCTTCCCCCACCATTCTCCCCACGTTCCTCCCCACCTTCCCCCCACCTTCCCACCTTCCTCCCCACCTTCCTCCCCACCTTCCTCCACACATTCCTCCCCACCTTCCTCCCCACCTTTCCTCCCCACCTTCCTCCCACCTTCTCCCCACCTTCCTCCCCACCTTCCCCACCTTCCTCTCCACCTTCCTCCCCACTTGCTTCCACACCTTCCTCCCACCTTCCTCCCCACGTTCCTCCCCACCTTCCTTCCGACCTTCCTCCCCACCTTCCTCCCCACCTTCCTCCCCACCTTCCTCCACATCTTCCTCCCCACCTCCCTCCCCACCTTCCTCCCCACCTTCCTCCCCACCTCCTCCCCACCTTCCACCCCATCTCCACCCCACCTTCCTCGCCACCTTCCTCCACACCTTCCTCCCCACCTTCCTCCCCACCATCCTCCACACCTTCCCCCACCATTCTCCCCACCTTCCTCCCACCTTCCCCCCCACCTTCCCACCTTCCTCCCCACCTTCCTCCATATCTCCTCCCCACCTCCCTCCCCACCTTCCTCCCCACCTTCCTCACCACCTTGCACCCCACCTTCCACCCCACCTTCCTCGTCACCTTCCTCGTCACCTTCCTCCCCACCTTCCTCCCCACCTCTTCCCCACTTTCCTCCCCACCTTCCTCCCCACCTTCCTCCCCACCTTCCTCCCCACCTTCCACCCCACCTCCTCGTCACCTTCCCCCCACCTTCCACCCCACCTTCCTCCCACCTTCGTCCCCACCTTCCACCCCACCTTCCTCGTCACCTTCCTCCCCACCATTCCTCCCCACCTTCTTCCCCACTTTCCTCCCCACCTTCCTCCCCACCTTCCTCCCACCTTCCTCCCCACCTTCCACCCCACCTTCCTCGTCACCTTCCTCCCCACCTTCCACCCCACCTTCCTCCCCACCTTCGTCCCCACCTTCCTCCCCACCTTCCTCCCCACCTTCCTCCCCACCTTCTTCCCCACTTTCCTCCCCACCTTCCTCCATATCTTCCTCCCCACCTCCCTCCCCACCTTCCTCCCCACCTTCCTCACCACCTTGCACCCCACCTTCCACCCCACCTTCCTCCCCACCTTCCACCCCACCTTCCTCCCCACCTTCGTCCCCACCTTCCTCCCCACCTTCCTCCCCACCTTCCTCCCCACCTTCCTCCCCACCTTCCTCCCCACCTTCCTCCCCACCTTCCTCCCCACCTTCCTCCCCACCTTCCTCCCCACCTTCCTCCCCACCTTCCTCCCCACCTTCTTCCCCACTTTCCTCCCCACCTTCCTCCATATCTTCCTCCCCACTCCCCTCCCCACCTTCCTCCCCACCTTCCTCACCACCTTGCACCCCACCTTCCACCCCACCTTCGTCCCCACCTTCCTCCCCACCTTCCTCCCCACCTTCCTCCCCACCTTCCTCCCCACCTTCCTCCCCACCTTCCTCCCCACCTTCCTCCCCACCTTCCTCCCCACCTTCCTCCCCATATCTTCGTTGCCACACAGTCTCCCATCTCAGACTAAAAGATTTCAACACTATATATAAGGACCATAACGTGTGATGGAATATAACAGAGAAACGTAATTAGCTTTTGATACCACTATCTAATTTTTTTTTTAGCGTACCGGTCGTCTCCCACCGAGGTAGTGTCACCCGACATAGAGAAATCAGTTTCACCATCACTCATTCAGTCACTGTCTTGCCGGAAGAGTGCCGAAATTACAGTTCAGATGATCCTTTGATTTGCAACATCCCCCAGTCCTTCGGAATGCAGGTACTGTACTTGTCACCTACAGGACTCAAGTCCGAATAACTGGTTTCCCTGAGTCTCTACATAAATGTTACCTTGCTCGCACTCTAACAGCATGTCAAATCTTAAAAACCATTTATTTTCGCTCTGCTCTAACACATTCACACAGGCCTGTTGGATGTCCAAGCCCCTCGCACACAAAACCTCTTTTGCCTCCTCCCTCCATCCCTCCACGGGACGCCCCCTAACTGTACTTCCTCTCACACTAGATCTGTACACTCTTCTAGTCATTTTTTCTCCATCTCTAAATGTCCTAACCACCTTAGCAACCTCTCATCAGCCCTCAGTATATATTGCCCTGTTTAACTCCACAGTTTATAACGTACAAGCTTTGAATTATCTATATAATATCCACACCACGACATCTCCACCTGCCTCCAGCCTCCTCCTCGCTGCAACGGTGAAATTCCCATGTTTCAAACCCATGTAGCAATGTTGGTACCACTAGGGCACATTCCCCTATTTGCTACCATTGACAAGGTCCCTAAAATACTTCAGTGCACCACTCGCCCGTTTTCCTTCGACAATTATATGGGTCACTTCGACAAGTTCACTTTACACATTTACCCCCTCCATACTCCCTCTCTTTAATTTAATAACTAATCTTTAATTGCCAATATTCTTGTTTACTATCGCCACCTTGCTTTTTTCTTATTTTCAATTTAATTTTCTTCTATTGCTTGCCCATTCCTTATTTCCTCTCTCCCTGGAAGCTGGTGGCCTGGTGGTTAACGCTCTGGCTTCACACGGTGAGGGTCTGGGTTCGATTCCCAGCCAGAGTAGAAACATTGGACGTGTTTCTTTCCACCTGTTGTCTATGTTCCCCATCAGTAAAATGGGTACCTGGGTGTTAGTCGACTGGTGTGGGTCGCATCCTGGGTGTTAGTGGACTGGTGTGGGTCGGATCCTGGGTGTTAGTGGACTGGTGTGGGTCACATCCTGGGTGTTAGTGGACTGGTGTGGGTCACATCCTGGGTGTTAGTGGACTGGTGTGGGTCACATCCTGGGTGTTAGTGGACTGGTGTGGGTCACATCCTGGGTGTTAGTGGACTGGTGTGGGTCACATCCTGGGTGTTAGTGGACTGGTGTGGGTCACATCCTGGGTGTTAGTGGACTGGTGTGGGTCACATCCTGGGTGTTAGTGGACTGGTGTGGGTCACATCCTGGGTGTTAGTGGACTGGTGTGGGTCACATCCTGGGACACTGACCTAATTTGCCCGAAATGCGGAGCATAACAAGGGACTTTCTATATCGTAGTATGTCATTGTTGTCAGCTAGGACTGTATACCTTGTACATGTACTTGTATACCTTGTACATGTACTTGTATACCTTGTACATGTACTTGTATACCTTGTACATGTACTTGTATACCTTGTACATGTACTTGTATACCTTGTACATGTACTTGTAGTAAATAAAGGTATTATTATTATTATTATTATTAAGTCAGCGCTGGATCAGCCGGGCTGTGGTTCGTACGTTGGAATAAGTATGGCCAGCGATATCAGCCTGGTTGACCAGGCCCTTTGCACCGGGAGGCCTGGTCATGGAACGGACCGAGGGGGCGTTGACCCCCGGAATACCCTCCAGGTAGACTCCAGGTACCAAATTCCTCGACCAACTCCTGCAACCTTCCATCAGAACATTGTCATCGGGATAACATACTCACTACACTATGTATTTTTTAGTCATATTTAAAAATATGTGACATGACACACACATGCCTGCCCAGGATCTTCTTTCACCAGAAAATAATCCAGCTCCTGACTCATGGAATCGTAACGACACAATTGTAAACAAACGATACCACGGGTGGGGCTAGAACCCGCGGTAATTGTTATGAGACTGATCGCGGGTTCTAACCCCACTCGTAGTAAGGTTTAATCCATCTCCTGTATACCTCAGCCAGAATTTCGCTATCCATAAACACTGTATTGCTTCTAGTGATATACCACTTATTCCATTTATTTCCAGCATCTGTCAAATTGATCTCTTATCTGTCTCATTCATTTGCCTTTTTTAAATTTGTAAATAAACAAAAATTTCTTTTTGCCCTTTTCTGTATTCACTTATTTTCTCTAGTGTGTTAATGGTCAATACGTCCTCTGTTCCTCTCTAAAATTTGCTTATTTGGCAGTCATCCGTTTTACCCATTATTCTTTCAATAATAATTCTGCCATACACTTCATCTGGTGTACTCAGATTAAACCATACCACGGGTTGGGATAGAACCCGCGGACAGTTTGTCTCAAAACTCCAGACCGACGCGTTAGCCACTGGGCCAGCTGGCTACAATAAGATTTATCCAGCTAGGAATGTCTGCAATTGTATCATTCCGATTCCGTGAGTCAAGTACTCACTAGATTCATTCCCCTGTAAATATTACACTCTATTTAATCCCCTATTTCCAAACATAGGATGAATGGAAGCTCTCTAGGAATCCCTAGATACAGTTCTCCTCTTCCTACATAGTGAATAAATGCACTAACCACTCCAAACCAATATCCCCATCTGCTCTTAATATCTATCTCAACTACTCAACCCCTTGTCGTTCTACACACTGCCTCTCAAACTTCCCTCACACTTATATCAGACTCTTCCTCACTCCTACAAGATGTTATACCTCCCTGCCCAATATTTGAGATCACTTTCTCTTTTCATCAGTATTTAACAATTTCTTAAAATATTCCCTCCAACTTTATATTATCTCTCTCTTCCCTCTTTTATTATTGATTAAATAAATTTATTCCTTAAACTTTTTCGATTTTCTTATTGCACTCCCAAGTATTTTTTCTAATTCTCAACCAAATTTATTTACAAAACATTAGTTTCTCATTAGCTCTTCTCTCAGCACTCTCTTACAACTGTTTTAAATTTTCTATCTCCATATACTCCACATTCCACTTGTCAACTCAACATAAAAATCTTAGGTATGCTATTCCAGCATCACTATCCTAATAACTTCCTCATTCCACTGTTACTCTTCCCACCGGCACCTGCCCACTAAATAATCATATATAATAATATAACAGCACACTGTGGGCGTTCCCACTACAGTAACAATAATAATAATAATAATAATAATAATAATAATATAATAATAATAATAATAATACCTTATTTCTACAAGTACATGTACAAGGTATACAAGTACATGTACAAGGTATACAAGTACATGTACAAGGTATACAAGTACATGTACAAGGTATACAAGTACATGTACAAGGTATACAAGTACATGTACAAGGTATACCCAAGTACAAGTACAAGGTATACAATACATGTACAAGGTATACAAGTACATGTACAAGGTTATACAAGTACATGAACAAGGTATACAAGTACATGTAAAGGTATACAAGTACATGTACAAGGTATACAAGTACATGTACAAGGTATACAAGTACATGTCACAAGGTATACAATACATGTACAAGTATACAAGTACATGTACATGGTATACAAGTACATGTACAAGTATACAAGTACATGTACAAGTATACAAGTACATGTACAAGGTATACAAGTACATGAACAAGGTATACAAGTACATGTACAAGGTATACAAGTACATGTACAAGGTATACAAGTACATGTACAAGGTATACAAGTACATGTACAAGGTATACAAGTACATGTACAAGGTATACAAGTACATGTACAAGGTATACAAGTACATGTACAAGGTATACAAGCACATGTACAAGGTATACAAGAATATGTACAAGGTATACAAGTACATGTACAAGGTACACAAGTACATGAACAAGGTATACAAGTACATGTACAAGGTATACAAGTACATGTACAAGGTATACAAGTACATATACAAGGTATACAAGTACATGTACAAGGTATACAAGTACATGAACAAGGTATACAAGTACATGTACAAGGTATACAAGTACATGTACAAGGTATACAAGTACATGAACAAGGTATACAAGTACATGTACAAGGTATACAAGAATATGTACAAGGTATACAAGAATATGTACAAGGTATACAAGTACATGTACAAGGTACACAAGTACATGTACAAGGTAAACCAGTACATGTACAAGGTATACAAGTACATATACAAGGTATACAAGTACATGTACAAGGTATACAAGTACATGTACAAGGTATACCAGTACATATACAAGGTATAAAAGTACATATACAAGGTATACAAGTACATGTACAAGGTATACCAGTACATGTACAAGGTATACCAGTACATGTACAAGGTATACAAGTACATGTACAAGGTATACAAGTACATGTACAAGGTATACAAGTACATGTACAAGGTATACCAGTACATGTACAAGGTATACAAGTACATGTACAGGTATACAAGTACATGTACAAGGTATACAAGTACATGTACAAGGTATACAAGTACATGTCAAGGTATACCAGTACATGTACAAGGTATACAAGTACATGTACAAGGTATACAAGTACATGTACAAGGTATACAAGTACATCTACAAGGTATACCAGTACATATACAAGGTATACAAGTACATGTACAAGGTATACCAGTACATGTACAAGGTATACCAGTCATGTACAAGGTATACAAGTACATGTACAAGGTATACAAGTACATGTACAAGGTATACAAGTACATGTACAAGGTATACAAGTACATGTACAAGGTATACCAGTACATGTACAAGGTATACAAGTACATATACAAGGTATACAAGTACATGTACAAGGTATACAAGTACATGTACAAGGTATACAAGTACATGTACAAGGTATACCAGTACTATGTACACAGGTATACAAGTACATGTACAAGGTATACAAGTACATGTACAAGGTATACAAGTACATCTAACAAGGTAATACCAGTACATATACAGGTATACAAGTACATGTACAAGGTATACAAGTACATGTACAAGGTATACAAGTACATGTACAAGGTATACAAGTACAATGTACAAGGTATACAAGTACATGTACAAGGTATACAAGTACATGTACAAGGTATACAAGCACATGTACAAGGTATACAGTACATGTACAAGGTACACAAGTACATGAAACAGGTATACAAGTACATGTACAAGGTATACAAGTACATGTACAAGGTATACAAGTACATGTACAAGGTATACAAGTACATGTACAAGGTATACAAGTACATGTACAAGGTATACAAGTACATGTACAAGGTATACAAGTACATGGTACAAGATATACAAGTACATGTAACAAGATATACAAGTACATGTACAAGGTATACATGTACATGTATACAAGTACATGTACAAGGTATACCAAGTACATGTACAAGGTATACAAGTACATGACAAAGGTGTACATGTACAAGGTATACAAGAACATGTACAAGATAATACAAGTACATGTACAAGGTATCACCTGTACATGTACAAGGTATACCAGTACATGTACAAGGTATACAAGTACATGTACAATCTATACAGATCATAGCTGACATCAGTGACATACTACTAATATAGAAAGTCGCTTGTTATGCTGAGCATTTCCCAAATTCAGGTCAGTTTAGTCGCAGGATGTGACCCCACACCAGTCCACTTAACACCCAGGATGTGACCCATACCAGTCCACTAACACACAGGATGTGACCCACACCAGTCCACTAACACCCAGGATGTGACCCACACCAGTCCACTAACACCCAGGATGTGACCCTCACCAGTCCACTAACACCCAGGATGTGACCCACACCAGTCCACTAACACCCAGGATGTGACCCACACCAGTCCACTAACACACAGGATGTGACCCACACCAGTCCACTAACACACAGGATGTGACCCTCACCAGTCCACTAACACCCAGGATGTGACCCACACCAGTCCACTAACACCCAGGATGTGACCCACACCAGTCAACTAACACACAGGATGTGACCCACACCAGTCCACTAACACCCAGGATTTGATCCACACCAGTCCACTAACACCCAGAATGTGACCCACAGAAGTCCACTAACACCCAGGATGTGACCCACACCAGTCTGCTAACACCCAGGATGCGACCCCCACCAGTCCACTAACACCCAGGATGTGACCCACACCAGTCCACTAACACCCAAGATGTGACTCACACCAGTCCACTAACACCCAGGATGTGACCCACACGAGTCCACTAACACCCAGGATGTGACCCACACCAGTCCACTAACACCCAGGATGCGACCCACACCAGTCCACTAACACCCAGGATGCGACCCACACCAGTCCACTAGCACCCAGGATGCGACCCACACCAGTCCACTAACACCCAGGATGCGACCACACAGTCCACTAACACCCAGGATGCGGACCCACACAGTCCACTAACACCCAGGATGCGACCCACACCAGTCCACTAGCACCCAGGATGCGACCCACACCAGTCCACTAACACCCAGGATGCGACCCACACCAGTCCACTAACACCCAGGATGCGACCCACACCAGTCCACTAACACCCAGGATGCGACCCACACCAGTCCACTAACACCCAGGATGTGACCCACACCAGTCCACTAACACCCAGGATGTGACCCACACCAGTCCACTAACACCCAGGATGCGACCCACACCAGTCCACTAACACCCAGGATGCGACCCACATCAGTCCACTAACACCCAGGATGTGACCCACACCAGTCCACTAACACCCAGGATGCGACCCACACCAGTCCACTAACACCCAGGATGTGACCCACACCAGTCCACTAACACCCAGGATGTGACCCACACCAGTCACTAACACCCAGGATGCGACCCACACCAGTCCACTAACACCCAGGATGCGACCCACACCAGTCCACTAACACCCAGGTACCCATCTTACTGATGGGTGAACAGGGACAGCAGGTGTCTTATGGAAACACGTCCCTAATGTTCTCTCTCTCTTTCTCTCTCTCTCTCTCTCTCTCTCTCTCTCTCTCTCTCTCTCTCTCTCTCTCTCTCTCTGTCTCTCTCCTCATCTCACTATCAACAAGAAAAGGAGAAGGAAGAATTAATAAAGGATGTAAGAAAGAAAGAGGAAATAAAACTTTTAAATAATAAAATAATGAGATTGACTACTTCAGAAAAGTCGACAAGAAAAAGTGAGAGAATTTAAGATCCAAGAGAGACGATGACGGAGGAGGAAAAAATAGAGGGAATGAAGAAGGGAGGAAGAGGAAAGTAATAGGAAAGAGAGTGAGAGGGAGAACGTGGGGAAGAAGAGATTGTAGTTAGTAGGGAGAGAGGGAGAGGAGGAGGAAGGAAGGAGAAGACGAAGGAGCAAGAGAATACGAGGCAGAACGTGGGAAAGGGAAACGTAAAGAGAGAGAGGAGAGGGGAGAGAGAGAGAGAGAGAGAGAGAGGAGGAAGAAGATGAAGTAGAGGAAGGAGGAGATGAAAGAGAATGTGATGTAGAACGAAGGGAAACCGAAGTTAATGGAGAGAGAGAGAGAGAGAGAGAGAGAGAGAGAGAGAGAGAGTAGAGAAAGGACACAACGTTGACGACTACCACCAAGCTTAACTTTGAAGTTTAATTAAAACCAGTGGAATGTTTACTTTCCTGATTTGAATATGAAACAGTGTCAACACGGTCTTGAGACCCTCCCCCCTGTGTAGAACACTACTTGTTGAGCCCTGCCTGGTGCTCTACTGCAGTTGTAGCCCTGCCTGGTGCTCTACTGCAGTTGTAGCCCTGCCTGGTGCTCTACTGCAGTTGTAGCCCTGCCTGGTGCTCTACTGCAGTTGTAGCCTGCCTGGTGCTCTACTGCAGTTGTAGCCCTGCCTGGTGCCTTACTGCAGTTGTTAGCCCTCCCTGGTGCTCTACTGCATTTTGTAGCCCTGCCTGTGCTCTACGCAGTTGTAGCCCTGCCTGGTGCTCTACTGCAGTTGTAGCCCTGCCTGGTGCTCTACTGCAGTTGTAGCCCTGCCTGGTGCTCTACTGCAGTTGTAGCCCTGCCTGGTGCTCTACTGCAGTTGTAGCCCTGCCTGGTGCTCTACTGCAGTTGTAGCCCTGCCTGGTGCTCTACTGCAGTTCTAGCCCTGCCTGGTGCTCTACTGCAGTTGTAGCCCTGCCTGGTGCTCTACTGCAGTTGTAGCCCTGCCTGGTGCTCTACTGCAGTTGAAAGCCCTGCCTGGTGCTCTACTGCAGTTGTAGCCCTGCCTGGTGCTCTACTCCCTTTTGTAGCCCTGCCTGGGTGCTCTACTGCAGTTCTAGCCCTGCCTGGTGCTCTACTGCAGTTCTAGCCCTGCCTGGTGCTCTACTGCAGTTCTAGCCCTGCTTGGTGCTCTACTGCATTCTAGCCCTGCCTGGTGCTCTACTGCAGTTCAAAGCCCTGCCTGGTGCTCTACTGCAGTTCTAGCCCTGCCTGGTGCTCTACTGCAGTTCTAGCCCTGCCTGGTGCTCTACTGCAGTTCTAGCCCTGCCTGGTGCTCTACTGCAGTTCTAGCCCTGCCTGGTGCTCTCTACTGCAGTTCTAGCCCTGCCTGGTGCTCTCTACTGCTTTTCCCAAGCCCTGCCTGGTGCTCTCTACGGGCAGTTTAGCCCTGCCTGGGGGCTCTCTACTGCAGTTCTAGCCCTGCCTGGTGCTCTCTACTGCAGTTCTGGCCCTGCCTGGTGCTCTCTACTGCAGTTCTAGCCCTGCCTGGTGCTCTCTACTGCAGTTCTAGCTCTGCCTGGTGCTCTCTACTGAAAGTTTTTAAGCCCCCCTGGTGCTCTCTACTGCATTTTCAGCCCTGCCTGGTGCTCTCTACTGCAGTTCTAGCTCTGCCTGGTGCTCTCTACTGCAGTTCTAGCCCTGCCTGGTGCTCTCTACTGCAGTTCTAGCCCTGCCTGGTGCTCTCTACTGCAGTTCTAGCTCTGCCTGGTGCTCTCTACTGCAGTTCTAGCCCTGCCTGGTGCTCTCTACTGCAGTTCTAGCCCTGCCTGGTGCTCTCTACTGCAGTTCTAGCCCTGCCTGGTGCTCTCTACTGAAATTCTAGCCCGGGCCTGGTGCCCCTACTGCATTTTCTAGCCCTGCCTGGTGCTCTCTACTGCAGTTTTTACCCCTGCCTGGTGCTCTACTGCATTTTCTAGCCCTGCCTGGTGCTCTCTACTGCAGTTCTAGCCCTGCCTGGTGCTCTCTACTGCAGTTCTAGCCCTGCCTGGTGCTCTCTACTGCAGTTCTAGCCCTGCCTGGTGCTCTCTACTGCAGTTCTAGCCTGCCGGTGCTCTCTACTGCAGTTCTAGCCCTGCCTGGTGCTCTCTACTGCAGTTCTAGCCCTGCCTGGTGCTCTCTACTGCAGTTCTAGCCCTGCCTGGTGCTCTCTACTGCAGTTCTAGCTCTGCCTGGTGCTCTCTACTGCAGTTCTAGCCCTGCCTGGTGCTCTCTACTGCAGTTCTAGCCCTGCCTGGTGCTCTCTACTGCAGTTCTAGCTCTGCCTGGTGCTCTCTACTGCAGTTCTAGCTCTGCCTGGTGCTCTACTGCAGTTCTAGCCCTGCCTGGTGCTCTACTGCAGTTCTAGCCCTGCCTGGTGCTCTCTACTGCAGTTCAGCCCTGCCTGGTGCTCTTACTGCAGTTCTAGCCCTGCCTGGTGCTCTACTGCAGTTCTAGCCCTGCCTGGTGCTCTCTACTGCAGTTCTAGCCCTGCCTGGTGCTCTCTACTGCAGTTCTAGCCCTGCCTGATTCTCTACTGCAGTTGTAGCCCTTGCCTGGTGCTCTACTGCAGTTCTAGCCGCCTGATGCTCTCCAGTTTAGCCTGCTGGTGCTCTACTGCAGTTCTAGCCCTGCCTGGTGCTCTACTGCAGTTCTAGTACTGCCTGGTGCTCTCTACTGCAGTTCTAGCCCTGCCTGTTGCTCTCTACTGCGTTTAGCCTCCCTGGTGTTTACGGCAGTTCTAGCCCTGCCTGGTGCTCTCTACTGCAGTTCTAGCCCTGCCTGTTGCTCTCTACTGCAGTTCTAGCCCTGCCTGGTGCTCTACTGCAGTTCTAGCCTGCTGGTGCTCTACTGCAGTTCTGCCCTGCCTTTTGCTTCTACTGCAGTTCTAGCCTGCCGGTGCTCTCTACTGCAGTTCTAGCCCTGCCTGGTGCTCTACTGCAGTTCTAGCCCTGCCTGGTGCTCTCTACTGCAGTTCTAGCCCTGCCTGGTGCTCTCTACTGCAGTTCTAGCCCTGCCTGGTGCTCTACTGCAGTTCTAGCCCTGCCTGGTGCTCTCTACTGCAGTTCTAGCCCTGCCTGGTGCTCTCTACTGCAGTTCTAGCCCTGCCTGGTGCTCTCTACTGCAGTTCTAGCCCTGCCTGGTGCTCTCTACTGCAGTTCTAGTCCTGCCTGGTGCTCTCTACTGCAGTTCTAGTCCTGCCTTGTGCTCTCTACTGCAGTTCTAGCCCTGCCTGGTGCTCTCTACTGCAGTTCTAGCCCTGCCTGGTGCTCTTACTGCAGTTCTAGCCCTGCCTGGTGCTCTCTACTGCAGTTCTAGCCCTGCCTGGTGCTCTCTACTGCAGTTCTAGCCCTGCCTGGTGCTCTCTACTGCAGTTCTAGCCCTGCTTCAAGTGTAGAACCTGCTTGCCTGCATAAATCCCTGCCAGCTTGCCTGCATAAATCTCTGCCAGTTTGCCTGCATAAATCCCTGCCAGCTTGTCTGCATAAATCCCTGCCAGCTTGCCTGCATAAATTCCTGCCAGCTTGTCTGCATAAATCCCTGCCAGCTTGTCTGCATAAATCCCTGCCAGCTTGTCTGCATAAATCCCTGCCAGCTTGTCTGCATAAATCCCTGCCTGTATAAATCCCTGCCAGCTTAGCTGCATAAATTACTGCCAGCTTGCCTGCATAAATCCCTGCCAGCTTGCCTGCATAAATTCCTGCCAACTTGCCTGCATAAATCCCTGCCAGCTTGCCTGCATATCTGCTTGCTTTATCTGCCTGCCTTTATGTTGATCTCTGTTGCTTGCCTGTCTGCTTTCTTGTCTGTTTACCAGCCTGTCTGTTTGCTTGCTAGTCTGTTTGCCAGCCTGCCTGCCTGACTGCCTGCTGCTTGACAGCCTGCTTGCCTGCCTGTCTGCCTGCCTGCTTGCTAGCCTGCTCGCCAGCCTGTCTGCCTGACTGCCTGCTTGCTTGCCAGCCTGCTTGCTAGCTTGCTTGCCAGCCTGTCTGCCTGCTTGCTTGCCAGGCTGCTTACCAGTCTGCCTGCCTGCTTGCCTACCTACCTGCCTGCTTGTCTTATCTGTCTGCCGATCTGTTGATCTGGGAGTGTTGTCTGCTGTTGTATGTGTTGAAGCGGCATGCCTGCTTTGTCTGCCGTTCCTTTGATCTATAGGGAGTGATTTTGACTGCTGCGGCATAAGTTGATACTGTCTGCTTGCATACCTGCCTGCTTGCCTGCCTGTCTGACTGTCTTTCCATTTATCTGATTAGCAAAGGGTGGCGTTAACTGATTCGCGCTTAGAGCCTGCCTGAAGGCCTTCCTACCTGTCTATCTGCCTGTTTGCCTTAAGAACATAAGAACATAAGAAAGATGGAACACTGCAACAGGCCTACTGACCCATGCGGGGCAAGTCCATGTCCCCCTTCCCCGGATTAGACCAATGACCCACTCAGTAACGGGTGGTATTGTTTGCCAGTCAGTCACAGGTTTAAGTACCTGTCTGTTTGCCGACCTGCCTCGAATGTAAGTTCGAAGTTTGATTTGAAAAAAGAAAATATTTTACGCAAATACCGATAGAGGAGACCTCAATTCTTAAAAGTTATTTCCCTTTGAAAACAACAATTGGGCCAATACATGTGTACTCTGAACAAGACAAAAAAATAACACTGCACCATGCCACGGGGATTAAAGAACTCTTACCCGATACGTTTCGGTCCTAACTAAGTCCAGCTCTCTAAAGCTACCTAAGGTCTACCTCTTCACCCCACTGGACCTGTTCCCTCGCAAATCTATCCTCACTTAGTGTGTTAATGTGACATTTGTAAGGGTCGGGAAATGTTTGTTAGTAGGTTCTAAAGAAATTAAGAACATAAGAAGGGAGGAACACTGCAGAAGGCCTACTGGCCCATGCGGGGCAGGTCCCTTATCAGAACGACTACTACCCAACTAAAGGGAGACTGTTAGACTCATCAACTACCCTATTTTCAAACCATGGCATCTTGGTACAGAAAACACCTTACCTAACAAAAACACCTTACCTAACAGAAAACACCTTACCTAACAAGAAAACACCTTACCTAACAAAAACACCTTACCTAACAAAAACACCTTACCTAACAGAAAACACCTTACCTAACAAAAACACCTTACCTAAACAAAAACACCTTACCTAACAAAAACATTTACCTAACAAAAACACCTTACCTAACAAAAACACCTTAACCCAACAGAAAACACCTTACCTAACAAAAACACCTTACCTAACAAAAACACCTTACCTAACAAAAACACCTTACCTAACAAAAAAACACCTTACCTAACAAAAACACCTTACCTAACAAAAAACACCTTACCTAACAGAAAACACCTTACCTAACAAAAACACCTTACCTAACAAAAACACCTTACCTAACAGAAAACACCTTACCTAACAAAAAACACCTTACCTAACAAAAACACCTTACCTAACAGAAAACACCTTACCTAACAAAAACACCTTACCTAAACAAAAACACCTTACCTAAAAGAAAACACCTTACCTAACAAAAACACCTTACCTAACAAAAACACCTTACCTAACAAAAACACCTTACCTAACAAAAACACCTTACCTAACAGAAAACACCTTACCTAACAGAAAACACCTTACCTAACAAAAACACCTTACCTAACAAAAACACCTTACCTAACAAAAACACCTTACCTAACAGAAACACCTTACCTAACAAAAACACCTTACCTAACAAAAACACCTTACCTAACAAAACACCTTACCTAACAAAAACACCTTACCTAACAAAAAACACCTTACCTAACAGAAAACACCTTACCTAACAAAAAACACCATTACCTAACAGAAAAACACCTTACCTAACAGAAAACACCTTACCTAACAAAAACACCTTACCTAACAAAAACACCTTACCTAACAGAAAACACCTTACCTAAAAAAAAACACCTTACCTAACAAAAACACCTTACCTAACAAAAACACCTTACCTAACAGAAAACACCTTACCTAACAAAAACACCTTACCTAAACAGAAAACACCCTTTCCTAACAAAAACACCTTACCTAACAAAAACACCTTACCTAACAAAACACCTTACCTAACAGAAAACACCTTACCTAACAGAAAAAAACCTTACCTAACAAAAACACCTTACCTAACAAAAACACCTTACCTAACAAAAACACCTTACCTAACAGAAAACACCTTACCTAACAGAAAACAGCTTACCTAACAGAAAACACCTTACCTAACAAAACACCTTACCTAACAGAAAACACCTTACCTAACAGAAAACACCTTACCTAACAGAAAACACCTTACCTAACAAAAAAAACCTTACCTAACAGAAAAAAACCTTACCTAACAAAAACACCTTACCTAACAGAAAACACCTTACCTAACAAAAACACCTTACCTAACAAAAACACCTTACCTAACAAAAACACCTTACCTAACAGAAAACACCTTACCTAACAGAAAACACCTTACCTAACAGAAAACACCTTACCTAACAAAAACACCTTACCTAACAGAAAACACCTTACCTAACAAAAACACCTTACCTAACAAAAACACCTTACCTAACAAAAACACCTTACCTAACAAAAACACCTTACCTAACAGAAAACACCTTACCTAACAAAAACACCTTACCTAACAAAAACACCTTACCTAACAAAAACACCTTACCTAACAGAAAACACCTTACCTAAAAAAAACACCTTACCTAACAAAAACACCTTACCTAATAAAAACACCTTACCTAACAAAAACACCTTACCTAACAAAAACACCTTACCTAACAAAAACACCCTTACCTAACAAAACACCTTACCTAACAGAAAACACCTTACCTAACAAAAACACCTTACCTAACAAAACACCTTACCTAACAAAAACACCTTACCTAACAGAAAAAACCTTACCTAACAAAAACACCTTACCTAACAAAAACACCTTACCTAACAAAAAACACCCTTACCTAACAAAAACACCTTACCTAACAAAAACACCTTACCTAACAAAAACACCTTACCTAACAGAAAAACACCTTACCTAACAAAAACACCTTACCTAACAAAACACCTTACCTAACAAAAAACCTTACCTAACAGAAAACACCTTACCTAACAAAAACACCTTACCTAACAAAAACACCTTACCTAACAAAAACACCTTACCTAACAAAAACACCTTACCTAACAAAAACACCTTACCTAACAAAAACCTTTAACTAACAGAAAACACCTTACCTAACAAAAACACCTTACCTAACAAAAACACCTTACCTAACAAAAACACCTTACCTAACAAAAACACCTTACCTAACAAAAAACACCTTACCTAACAAAAACACCTTACCTAACAAAAACACCTTACCTAACAGAAAACACCTTACCTAACAAAAACACCTTACCTAACAGAAAACACCTTTCCTAACAAAAAACACCTTACCTAACAGAAAACACCTTACCTAACAAAACACCTTACCTAACAAAACACCTTACCTAACAAAAACACCTTACCTAACAGAAAACACCTTACCTAACAGAAAACACCTTACCTAACAAAAACACCTTACCTAACAAAAACACCTTACCTAACAAAAACACCTTACCTAACAAAAAACACCTTACCTAACAAAAACACCTTACCTAACAAAACACCTTACCTAACAAAAACACCTTACCTAACAAAACACCTTACCTAACAAAAACACCTTACCTAACAAAAACACCTTACCTAACAAAAACACCTTACCTAACAAAAACACCTTACCTAACAAAAACACCTTACCTAACAGAAAACACCTTACCTAACAAAAACACCTTACCTAACAGAAAAACACCTTACCTAACAAAAACACCTTACCTAACAGAAAACACCTTAACCCAACAAAAACACCTTACCTAACAAAAACACCTTACCTAACAGAAAACACCTTACCTAACAGAAAACACCTTACCTAACAAAAAACACCTTACCAACAGAAACACCTTACCTAACAGAAAACACCTTACCTAACAAAAACACCTTACCTAACAAAAACACCTTACCTAACAAAAACACCTTACCTAACAAAAACACCTTACCTAACAAAAACACCTTACCTAACAGAAAACACCTTACCTAACAAAAACACCTTAAACCCAACAGAAAACACCTTACCTAACAAAAACACCTTACCTAACAGAAAACACCTTACCTAACAGAAAACACCTTACCTAACAGAAAACACCTTACCTAACAAAAACACCTTACCTAACAGAAAACACCTTACCTAACAAAAAACACCTTACCTAACAGAAAACACCTTACCTAACAAAAACACCCTTTCCTAACAGAAAACACCTTACCTAACAAAAACACCTTAAACCTAACAGAAAACACCTTACCTAACAAAAACCTTACCTAACAGAAAACACCTTAAACCCAACAAAAACACCTTACCTAACAGAAAACACCTTACCTAACAAAAACACCTTACCTAACAGAAAACACCTTACCTAACAGAAAACACCTTACCTAACAAAAACACCTTACCTAACAGAAAACACCTTACCTAACAGAAAACACCTTACCTAACAAAAACACCTTACCTAACAAAAACACCTTACCTAAAAAAAAACACCTTACCTAACAAAAACACCTTACCTAACAGAAAACACCTTACCTAACAAAAACACTTACCTAACAGAAAACACCTTACCTAACAGAAAACACCTTACCTAACAGAAAACACCTTACCTAACAGAAAACACCTTACCTAACAGAAAACACCTTACCTAACAAAAACACCTTACCTAACAGAAAAAAACCTTACCTAACAAAAACACCTTACCTAACAGAAAACACCTTACCTAACAAAACACCTTACCTAACAGAAAACACCTTACCTAACAAAAACACCTTACCTAACAAAAACACCTTACCTAACAGAAAACACCTTACCTAACAGAAAACACCTTACCTAACAGAAAACACCTTACCTAACAAAAACACCTTACCTAACAGAAAACACCTTACCTAACAAAAACACCTTACCTAACAGAAAACACCTTACCTAACAAAAACACCTTACCTAACAGAAACACCTTACGTAACAGAAAACACCTTACCTAACAAAAACACCTTACCTAACAGAAAACACCTTACCTAACAAAAACACCTTACCTAACAGAAAACACCTTACCTAACAAAACACCTTAACTAACAGAAAAAAACCTTACCTAACAAAACACCTTACCTAACAGAAAAACACCTTACCTAACAAAAACACCTTACCTAACAGAAAACACCTTACCTAACAAAAACACCTTACCTAACAGAAAACACCTTACCTAACAAAAACACCTTACCTAACAGAAAACACCTTACCTAACAAGAAAACACCTTACCTAACAAAAACACCTTTTCCTAACAAAAACACCTTACCTAACAGAAAACACCTTACCTAACAAAAAACACCTTACCTAACAAAAACACCTTACCTAACAAAAACACCTTACCTAACAGAAAACACCTTACCTAACAAAAACACCTTACCTAACAAAAACACCTTACCTAACAAAAACACCTTACCTAACAGAAAACACCTTACCTAACAAAAACACCTTACCTAACAGAAAACACCTTACCTAACAGAAAACACCTTACCTAACAGAAAACACCTTACCTAACAAAAACACCTTACCTAACAGAAAACACCTTACCTAACAGAAAACACCTTACCTAACAGAAAACACCTTACCTAACAGAAAACACCATTACCTAACAGAAAACACTTTACCTAACAAAAACACCTTACCTAACAGAAAACACCTTACCTAACAAAAACACCTTACCTAACAGAAAACACCTTACCTAACAAAAACACCTTACCTAACAAAACACCTTACCTAACAAAAACACCTTACCTAACAGAAAACACCTTACCTAACAAAAACACCTTACCTAACAGAAAACACCTTACCTAACAGAAAACACCTTACCTAACAAAAACACCTTACCTAACAGAAAACACCTTACCTAACGAAAAAAACCTTACCTAACAAAAACACACCTTACCCAACAAAAACACCTTCCTAACAAAACACCTTACCTAAAAGAAAACACCTTACCTAACAAAAACACCTTACCTAACAAAAACACCTTACCCAACAGAAAAACCTTACCTAACAGAAAACACCTTACCTAACAAAAACACCTTACCTAACAGAAAACACCTTACCTAACAAAAAAACCTTACCTAACAGAAAACACCCTTACCCTAACGAATAAGACCTTACCTAATTCAAAAACACCTCCTACAGAAAACACCTTTAACAAACACATTACCTAACAAATACACCTTACTTCAGAACACCTTTACCTATACTGACACCTTACTCAGAAAACAACCTTACTAACAAAAAAACACCTTACCAAGGTAAAGATCGTTTGGGATGTTTCTAATTCACTTTGAAGAGAGTCCTTTAACCTGCACAGATTACGCGGAGTAACTGCACACAAACATACCACCGGGATAGAACCCGCGATCTAGAGAGTCTCAAAATCAGACCGTTGCGATAGCCACTTGACCAGCTACCCCATAAAATTGGTCCAAAAGTGATTAGTCACCACAGAAAATTAGTGGACCTGTGACATCGCTGGAGTGTTAGTCGCCGTTTTGACCTCGTGTGGGTTCATCCCGCGTGGTTTGGTTTGTTTGCATCGTGTCATACGATTCGTGAGTCATTTTGCCATCTTTTTCGTGTTCTAGCAGTGATCTCGTTGAGGTCGGTCCTGGATACTGACCGTCTCAGAAAACCAATAAACATCAATGTTTCTTAGCAGGTAACAGTGTTGGGAATTTAGGGTTCAATTTCTCAGTAGAGCTCTCCCTACTCGATCGCTCGGCATCGGTCACACACTGAGGTCCGTAGTTCGAATCCGGTATGGCTGGATTACATTAGGAGTGTTTCATAAGATAGTTGTCCTGTTCATCCATCCAGCATTAAATTGGGTACCTGGTGTTAGTCGACTGGTGTGGGTCACCCCCTGGATGTTATTTTGGACGGTGTGGGTACATCCTGGATGTTAGTGGACTGGTGGGGGGTTTTTCACCCGGGGTTTTTGTTACTGGGGGTGGGTCAAAATCCGGGGTTTTAAAGTGGACTGGTGGGGGGGGGGCCCAACCCCGGGGTTTGTTAGTGGAGGGTTTTGTGGGTCACATCCGGATGTTTTGGAGGTTTGGGGTCACATCCTGGGATGTTAGTGGACGGTGTGGGTTAAAATCCTGAGGGTTAGGGATGGGGGGGGGTCAATCCTGAGTTTTTAGTCTACTTGTGTGGGAACATCCGGGTGTTAGTGGAGGGGGTGTGGGCCCAACATCCTGGGTGTTAGTGGACTGGGGGGGGTCCATCCTGGATGTTAGGGGGACTGGTGGGGGGTCCATCCTGGATTTAGGGGGAACTGGTGGGGGTCAAAATCCGGGGTTTTTTATAAACTGGTGGGGGGCACATCCTGGGTGTTAGTGACTGGGGGGGGTCGCATTTTGGGGTTTTAGTCAAATTGGTTTGGGGGGTCACATCCTGGGTGTTGGGTGCACTGGTGTGGGTCACACCTGATGTTAGTGGAGGGTTTGGGGGGTCACTTTCCTGGGTGTTAGTCTACTGGTGGGGGTCACATCCTGGGTGTTTTGGCCCTTTTGGGGACACTTTCCGGGTGTTTAGTGGACGGGTTTTTTGGGCCCACATACTGGGTGTTAGGGGACGGGTTTGTGGGTCACATCCCGGGTTTTGGGGGGACTGGTTTGGGCCCACTCGGGGGTGTTAGGGGAAACGGTGTGGGTCACATCCGGGGTGTTAGTGGACTGGTGTGGGTTTAACCTCCTGGGTGTTAGGGGGCCCGGGTGGGGCCCAAATCCTGGGGGGTTAGGGACTGGTGGGGGTACATCCGGGTTTTAGTGGGACTGGTGAGGGTCACATCCTGGGGGGTTAGTGGACTGGTGTGGGTCAACCCGGGGTTAGTGGACGGGGAGGGGTTTCACATCCGGGGTGTTAGTGGACGGGGTTTGTTGGGGGTCACACCCGGGGGTGTTGGGTGGATGGTGGGGTTTCAAAACCTGGGGGGTTAGGGGGACTGGTTTTTGGTTTCACACCCGGGGAAAAACCCTGACCAAAATTTGCGGGAAATGCTCACATAAAAAAACGATTTTCCCCTATATAGTAGTATGCCCCTGATGTCAGTTTAATGGTCTGTATACCTTGTACATGTATTTTGTATACCTTTTCCAGTACTTTTATACCTTTAATGTACGGGTTCCCTTTTGTACATGTATTTTTGTATACCTTGTACATGTACTTTATCCTTGTCCCATGTACTTGTATCCCTTTGGGACAGGGTATTTGTATCCCTTTGTCATTTTATGGTAAAAAACCTTGTAAATTACTTGTTCCTTGTACATGTATTTAAAAACCGGTACATGAAACTTTGAAATACCTTGAAACCTTTGTACTTGTATACCTTGTACTGCCTTTTTATCCCTTGTACTTTGAAATTTGGGAAACCCTTTGAAACATGTACTTGTTTTTACCTTGTACATGCATTTTGTATACCTTGAAATTTAAACTTGTAAAACCTTGTACAGTACTTGCCCTACCTTGTAAATGAAACCGTATTCCCTTAAATTACATGTACCTGTTTTCCTTTTGCATATGTATTTGTTTACCTTGTACATTTTCCTTGTTTTAACCTGTACATTTCCTGTATCCCCTTGTACATGTATTTTGTATACCTTGTACATGAACTTGAAATCCCTTGAAACATTTTACACTTAAAACCTTTTGTACATGTATTTGAAAACTTTGTACTTTTACTTGTTACCTTGTACATGTATTGTATACTTTTTTACAGGGACTTGTATCCCTTATACATGTACTTGTAAAACCTTGTACATGTACTTTTTAATCCCTTTGTACATGTACTTGTATAATTGTACTTTGTACTTGTATCCCTTTTAAAAATGTATTGTATACCTTGTACATTTTACTTGTATCCCTTTGGGCCCCATGAAACTTGTATCCCTTTACATGTTATTGTATCCCCTTTGTACTTCACTTGTATCCCTTTTTAATGTATTTGGGTCTACCTTGTACTTTGTACTTGTCTCCCTTTGGGTACATGAAACTTGTATACCTTGTACATGTCCTTGTCTACCTTTTTACATGAAACTTGTATCCCTTGTAAATGCCCGGGTTTTCCTTTTCCTGAAATTTTTTTACCTTGTGCATGTTTTTTGAATAACTTGTAAAATGTACTTGTGTCCCTTTAGTAATGTACTTGTAAAATTTGTACATGTACTGGTATACCTTGAACATGTACTTTTTATCCCCTTTTGTCATGTACTTTATATTTTTGGTACTTGTACTTGATACCTTGTAAAATGTACTTGTATCCCTTTGTACAGAACTTGTTTAATTTTTTACATTTTTTGGTATACCTGTACATGCCCTTGGGGTTTTCCCTTGAAACATGTATTTGTATCCCTTGTACAGTAATTTTGGTTCCTTTGAAACATGTATTTGTTTCCTTGTACATGTACTTGTCTCCCTTTTGACATGTACCTTGTTTTACCTTGAAATGTCCGGGTTTAACCTTGTACATGTACTTGTATACCTTGTGTTTGGACTTGTGAACCTTGTACATGTTTTTGTATATTTTTGGTACTTTGGGAACGGGGTATCCCTTTGTAAATGAACTTTTTTCCCCTTTTTACATTACTTGTATATTTGTACATGTCCCTTGGGTATCCCTTGTACATGAACGGTTTTACCTTGTAATGTACTTGAAATCCCTTGTCATTTTATTGTATCCCCTTGTACATTACTTGTTCCCTTTTTTACATGAAACTTGTATACCTTGTACATGAAACTTGTATACCTTGTACATTTTACTTGTATACCTTGTACATGTACTTGTTATCTTTGAACATGTATTTGGGATCCCCTTGTACATGTAATTTATACCTGTGAATGTATTTTTAAATACCTTGTAAATGAAACTTGTAGGCCTTGTAAAAAGAAATTGTTCCCTTTGTACATGTACTTGTAACCTTGAAACATTACTTGTTTTACTTTGTACATGTACTTGTAAAACCTTGTTTTGTATTTTGTTTTACCTTTACATGTACTTGTTTAATTTTGTAAATGTCTTGTATCCCTTTGAAACATGACTGGTTTTCCCTTGTCCCATTTTAACTTGTATACCTTGTACATGTACTGGTATACCTTGTACATGTACTTGTATACCTTGTACATGTACTGGTATACCTTGTACATGTACTTGTATACCTTGTACATGTACTGGTATACCTTGTACATGTAGGAATAAAGATAGTAATTAATTATGTAGATACTGACGACCATAGCACAGAGTTGACTGCACAATGCCATCCCAAATCTTTGTAGAGTTGTCCTGATACTTTAAGAGGATGAAAGTAACACAGAGATTCTCTAGACTGATGAAATCTAGACGCTGACGATGTCTAGAATCCTCGCTAATCACCGTTACAGACACAGAAGATCGTAGCACTGTACAAAATACTCAGCCAGGTAAAGAATTATTTAACCAAGAACACAGGACTCATATATCCTCAAAGCCTATTCATCCTCATCCCAGTATCGCATTCTTACCATTCCGTGGGCGGGGTTAGAACTCGCGATCAGAGAGTCTTAAAACTACAGACCGACGCGCTAGCCACTGGGCCAGCTGGCTAGCGCGTCGGTGTGGAGTTTAATGATTCTCTGATCGCGGGTTCTAGCCCCACCCGTGGTATGGTTTGCTTGCAATCGCGTCATTTCGATTTCGTGAGCCATGACATTCTTCAGGTCATCTTGCATCACTCACACCTCACTCTCTCTCCACACACACACACACACACACACACACACACACACACACACACACACACACACACACACACACACACACACATATATATATATATATATATATTATATATATATATTTTATATATATATATATATATATATAATTAGTCCACTAGACCACACAATCCTTAACAATGACCTAAGATAGTAGGTACAATATCTAGCTTGGCTGGATGCACCATTGTTAAGGATTGCGTGGTCTAGTGGTCTAAAGCGTCATGCATTTTCTCTGACCATGAGGCGGCCAAAACAACATGGGTTCGACTCCTTGGCTAGCGCAGTGTTGTTATTGGTCAATACCACTTGTTTCGTGGGTACAATAATATATATATAGAGAGAGACTGTTTTAATCTCTGTATGTTAGATGTGATCAAGGTCCCAGGACCGAAATGTTTCTTAATTAATGCGTTTTAATGTTAATGTGTATTTTTTAAATCAACATGTTTTGAATAGCCTGAGATCTGTAATACAGCTGAAGAACCCATGTTGGAACACTTCGTGATATCCTCGTTGTCCTACTGAAGTCTCCCAGCTCAGGCTGACACTACTGAAGTCTCCCAACTCAGGCTGACACTACTGACGTCTCCCAGCTCAGGCTGATTACATTCTCTCTTCTAGTGGCCTACATTTCACCTCCTGACAGTATATAAGCCTCCACACAGTCGCATCAAATTCGCATTGTTCCAGGCTATGGAACAAATACTCTTCTCAAGGCTGAGGGACTGATCACCTCAAAGATTTTCTCCTACACAGTAGGTTTCTTCAGTCGAGAACAGAAAAGTTGGTTGAAGCATTAGAGATACGAAGACGTAATCGGTCCATAGTCTGGAACAATGTGAATTTGATGTGACAGTATGGAGACTTATATACTGTCAAAAGGTGAGATGTACGACGCTAGTAGAAGAGAGAATGTAATCATTGAGAGGTCAGGTACCTCTCAGATCCAACCATTCACACACACACACCCCATGGGGGTCCAGAAACATGGAGAGCCAAGATGATGGATGTGGTACTGGAAAACCTCATGCATCAACATGTTAGAGACACTACCAGAGAGAGAGGAGAGGATGAACCAACAAGACTGGACCTTGTATTCACCTTGAGTAGTTCGGACATCGAGGATATCATGAATGGAAGGCCCCTGGGAGCTAGTGATCATGTGGTTCTGTGCTTCGACTACATAGTTGAGCTCCAAGTGGAGAGAGTAGCAGGAATAGGTTGGGAAAAACCAGACTACAAAAGGGGGAACTACTCAGGCACGAATAACTTCCTGCAAGACATTCAGTGGGAGAGGGAACTGACAGGAAAACCATTACAAGAAATGATGGACTATGTGGCAACAAAATGCAAGGAGGCAGAGGAGAGGTTTGTTCCCAAGGGAAACAGAAATAATGGGAAGAACAGAACGAGTCCTTGGTTCACCCTAAGGTGTAGGGAGGCAAAAACTAGGTGTACTAGAGAATGGAAAAGGTACAGAAGACAGAGAACTCAGGAAAATATAGAGATTAGCCAAAGAGCCAGAAACGAATATGCACAGATAAGAAGGGAGGCTCAGCGACAATTTGAGAATGACATAGCATCGAAAGTCAAGTCTGACCCGAAGCTGTTGTACAGCCACATCAGGAGGAAAACAACAGTCAAGGACCAGGTAATCAGACTGAGGAAGGGTGATGAGTTCTCAAGAAACGACCGAGAGGTATGTCAGGAGCTCAACATGAGATTTAAAGAAGTATTTACAGTGGAAACCAGTAGGACTCCAGGAAATCAGAACAGGGGGGTACACCAGCAAGTGCTGGATGAGGTACATATAACCAAGGAGGAGGTGAAGAAGCTGCTATGCGAACTTGTCACCTCAAAGGCAATGGGACCAGACAACATCTCTCCGTGGGTCCTTAAAGAGGGAGCAGAGATACTGTGTGTACATTAACAAAGATCTTCAACACATCAATTGAAACTGGGCAACTCCCTGAGGTATGGAAGATGGCATATGAAGTCCCAATTTTTAAAAAGGGAGACAGACATGAGGCACTAAACTACAGACCTGTATCACTAACGTGTATAGTATGCAAGGTCATGGAGATCATCATCAGGAGGAGAGTGGTGGAGCACCTGGAAAGAAACATGTGTATAATTGAAAACCAGCACTGTTTCAGGGAAGGAAAATTTTGTGTCACAAACCTACTAGAGTTTTATGACAAGGTGACAGAAGTAAGACAAGAGAGAGAGGGGTGGATCCACTGCATCTTTTTTGGACTGCAAGAAGGCCTTCGACACAGTTCCTCACAAGAGGTTACTGCAAAAGCTAGAGGACCAGGCACACATAACAGGAAAGGCACTGCAGTGGATCAGAGAATACCTGACAGGGAGGCAACAACGAGTCATTGTACGTGACGAGGTGTCAGAGTGGGCGCCTGTGACAAGCGGGGTTCCACAGGGGTCAGTCCTAGGACCTGTGCTGTTCTTGGTATATGTGAATGACATAACGGAAGGGATAGACTCAGAAGTGTCCTTGTTTGCAGATGATGCGAAGTTAATGAGAAGAATCAAATCGGATGAGGATCAGGCAGGACTACAAAGAGACCTGGACAGGCTACAAGCCTGGTCCAGCAACTAGCTCCTCGAGTTTAACCCTGCCAAATGCAAAGTCATGAAGATTGGGGAAGGGCAAAGAAGACCGCAGACACAATATAGTTTAGATGGTCAAAGTCTGCAAACCTCACTCAAGGAAAAAGATCTGGGGGTGAGTATAACACCGAGCATATCTCCTGAGGCGCACATCAATCAGATAACTGCTGCAGCATACGGGCGCCTGGCAAACCTACGGATTGCGTCCCGATACCTCAGTAAGGATTCGTTTAAGACTCCGTATACCATCTACGTCAGGCCCATACTGGAGTATGCAGCACCAGTTTGGAATCCACACCTAGTCAAGTACGTCAAGAAATTAGAGAAAGTGCAAAGGTTTGCAACAAGACTAGTCCCAGAGCTACGGGGATTGTCCTACGAAGAAAGGTTGAGGGAAATCGGCCTGATGACACTGGAGGACAGGAGGGTCAGGGGAGACATGATAACGACATATAAAATACAGCGCGGAATAGACAAGGTGGACAAAGACGGGATGTTCCAGAGATGTGACACAGACACAAGAGGTCACAATTGGAAGTTGAAGACTCAGATGAATCAAAGGGATGTTAGGAAGTATTTCTTCAGTCATAGAGTAGTCAGGCCGTGGAATAGCCTAGAAAGTGACGTAGTGGAGGCGGGAACCATACATAATTTTAAGGCGAGGTATGATAAAGCTCATGGGGCAGGGAGAGAGAGGACCTAGTAGCAATCAGCGAAGAGGCTGGGCCAGGAGCTATGACTCGACCCCTGCAACCACAAATAGGTGAGTACAAATAGGTGAGTACACACACGTGTTAGAAAGTATTTCTTCAGCCACAGAGTAGTCAGGAAGTGGAATAGTTTGGGAAGCGATGTAGTGGAGGCAGGATCCATACATAGCTTTAAGCAGAGGTATGATAAAGCTCACGGTTCAGGGAGAGTGACCTAGTAGCGACCAGTGAAGAGGCGGGGCCAGGAGCTAGGACTCGACCCCTGCAACCTCAACTAGGTGAGTACACACACACACACACACACACACACACACACACACACACACTCACACACACAACACACACACACAAAACACACACACACACAAAACACACACACACACACACAAACCCCCCCCCCCACACACACACACACTCACACACACAACCACACACACACAAAACACACACACACACAAAACACACACACAAAACACAACACACACACAAAAACACACACACAAAACACACACACAACACACACACACAAAACACACACACACACACAAAACACACACACACACACACACAAAACACACACACACACACACACACACACACACAAAGTCGGTCACCTTAAGAATCAGCTTCAACTAAATCACATGACCTGATTCCAAGAATATCTCAAATTCCACTAATCAAGAGCCCTACACCGGCACCAAGGTACACCCCTAGAAGGGACACCTGTGTAAGTAATCAAGAGTGGCTGGCTTCACCATATGGTTCAAATATTCTCCAGATTTCACTGTGCAAATAACGTAACATGTCAACAAAGGTTATTCTGCCAGTGAATGAATTTAAGTAAACTTAATGAAAAATTGAGAGTAATTTTTTGAGGTCTTAAGGGCGAGTGTTCAAAGGGAGATTAGGGGTGACTTCAAAGGGAGAGTAGGGGCGATTGTTCAAAGGGAGAGTAAGGGTGATTGTTCAAAGAGAGAGTAGGGGTAATTGTTCAAAGGGAGAATAAGGGTAATTGTTCAAAGGGAGAATAGGGGTGATTGTTCAAAGGGAGAGTAAGGGTGATTGTTCAAAGAGAGAGTAGGGGTAAGTGTTCAAAGGGAGAGTAGGAGTGATTATTCAAAGGGAGAGTAAGGGTGATTGTTCAAGGAGAGAGTAAGGGTGATTATTCAAAGAGAGAGAAGGGGTAATTGTTCAAAGGGAGAATAAGGGTAATTGTTCAAAGGGAGAGTAGGGGTGATTGTTGAAAGGGAGAGTAGGAGTGATTGTTCAAAGGGACATTACATGCTTAGGGGTAACTGTTTACTATGAGTTTACTGGTGATTGTTCAAAGGGAGTTTCTTTTCTTACTCTTGTCCTTCCCTTGTTCTCTCCTTCCCTTGTTCTCTCCTTCCCTTGTTCTCTCCTTTCCTTGTTCTCTCCTTCCCTTGTTCTCTCCTTCCCTTGTTCTCTCCTTTGTTCTCTCCTTGTTTTCTCCTTGTTCTCTCCTTCCCTTGTTCTCTCCTTGTTCTCTCCTTCCCTTGTTCTCTCCTTGTTCTCTCTTTCCCTTGTTCTCTCTTTCCCTTGTTCTCTACTCTTTTTTTCTCACCTCCTCCGTCAAACATCTCCACTATTTCCCTCTCCTCTCTCCCTTCCCCCTCTCCTCACTTCCCTCTCCTACTGTGCTTCTTCCCTTCCCCCCTCTCTCTTTACCCTCCCTCTCCCTAACTCCTCCCCTCTCCCTCTCTTTCCCTCTCACAAACTCCCCTCTGTCCCTCTCTAAGTAAATACGCCACAGCTGACACAGGATTGGTAGCCAGACACAGTAAACAAAAACACTGAGGAAAGATGGTATTTTCGCCCTTGTTACTTAAACACACACAGGTTGTTATCCCTTGCACGCAGCTTCTACACAGGCTACAAAGATATGCCATTCTCACCCTTATTACCTAATGACAAAGAGCTTGTAATACCTTGCATCTGCTTCTATTCAGGCGTCATGAAGATGGCATTCTGACCCTTATTACCTAGGCACAAAGAGCCTATAGTCCCGTGTAGGTAGCTATTGCACAGGTTCTTGGGTAATTGCGTCATTTGTTTACGTCAATGTTTTCATAGCAAAGACATAACATTTAGAAATACGACTATCGGTCATGTTTTGGTCGTGTTTTGGTTGTGTACTGGTTGTTTTGGTCGTGTTTTGGTTGTGTACTGGTTGTTTTGGTTGTGTACTGGTTGTTTTGGTCGTGTTTTGGTTGTGTTTTGGTTGTGTACTGGTTGTTTTGGTCGTGTTTTGGTTGTGTTTTGGTTGTGTACTGGTTGTTTTGGTCGTGTTTTGGTTGTGTTTTGGTTGTGTACTGGTTGTTTTGGTTGTGTACTGGTTGTTTTGGTCGTGTTTTGGTCGTGTTTTGGTTGTGTACTGGTTGTTTTGGTTGTGTACTGGTTGTTTTGGTCGTGTTTTGGTTGTGTTTTGGTTGTGTACTGGTTGTTTTGGTCGTGTTTTGGTTGTGTACTGGTTGTTTTGGTCGTTGTTTTGGTTGTGTACTGGTTGTTTTGGTCGTGTTTTGGTTGTGTACTGGTTGTTTTGGTTGTGTACTGGTTGTTTTGGTCGAGTTTTGGTTGTGTACTGGTTGTTTTGGTCGAGTTTTGGTTGTGTACTGGTTGTTTTGGTCGAGTTTTTTAATCGTTTTGGTCGAGTTTTTTAATTGTTTTGGTCGAGTTTTTTAATTGTTTTGGTCGTGTTTTGGTTGTGTACTGGTTGTTTTGGTCGAGTTTTTTAATTGTTTTGATCGTGGTTTGGTTGTGTACTGGTTGTTTTGGTCGAGTTTTTTAATTGTTTTGATCGTGTTTTGGTTGAATGTTGTGTTATATCATTTACGAAACTGCAGCCGGCCAGGACTCGACCCTACGAACCTTGTACCGCCTCTAGACACACCACAATGCACGCATCACCTTACCTCTGCACCAACGATCCTACAAGAATCACGCAGGCACCTGACCTACATGTTTTTCTCGTGATCCGAGGACACTCGTGGCAGTGGTGTCTTAAGGATTAATTTCACCCTCTCGTGTATATATATATATATATATATATATATATATATATATATATATATATATATATATATATATATATATATATATATATTATATATATGTCGTGCCGAATATGTAAAACTGGTCAATTAGCAAGAACTCATTTAAAATTAAGTCCTTTCTGAAATTTTCTCTTATACGTTTAAAGATATATTTTTTTCATTAATGTTAATGTAAAAAATTTTAATTTTGCACCAAAAGAATCTTAGAAAACTTACCTAACCTTATTATAACAAGAACAACTAATTTTAGCCTAACCCAACTAAATATATTTTAGATTTGTTTACAATAATTTAATACTAAACAAACACAGTGAAATATATTTTTTCGTTAGGTTCAGAATGATTTTGGCGAAATTATTGCATACACAAATTTTCACTTGTCCTATATGGCAAGATGAACGTTGCTATTTAAGCCAAGATCGCAAGTTCTGCCTATTCGGCACGACATATATATATATATATATATACATATATATATATATATATATATATATATAATATTTATATATATATATATATATATATATATATATATATATATATATATATATAATCACAGTAATATACATTAATTAAACCAATGTTTGCATCATTTCTCAGCTAGTGTGAGTGACCTGAATGGTGTCTTGTGGTGACTCAGGTCACCAGGTCAAAAATCTTAGATGCTGTACCATCACAAATTTCGGGATTTGAAACACGATAAAATATTCAATATATCTTAGATAATATTCGCGTGGACACGAAAGCTGTGGTAAAGCCCTTGTGTTTACGTATTATGAGATGAACATAAAACGTGTATATGTCAACGTTCCTAGAAATAGTTACTTTTAATAATGCCATGTGTGTGTGTGTGTGTGGAAATGGAAATATATTTCTTACTATCGTTAAATAAATTCGGCTCAAATTTACGGCTGATATTAAAGCCGGCTTTATAATCATCCCTGGGAGATTTTGCTTACCTGTTCCTAATCTCGTAAAGTAATAATTATAAAAATTTACTCACGCAACGAGAGTGATTATTACTATTTAAAGATCGCCTTATGCTACACGGGGGAAAAAAAAGTTGAAATTATAAATTGACGGGTGATTTCGGTTCCTAGAAGGGGGGTTCTGTTTTCCCGGCCGTCCAAAACCTGTGTTTGCCCTTTGTGTAATTTTTAGCGTCACTTTTTTGATTATGTGGTTTTTGTGAGCGTAACCACGTGTAAACACAGCGTAACACACAGTGTAACCACAGGTAACACCAGTGTAACACATAGCGTAACACACAGGTAATACACAGTGTAACCACAGCGTAATCACAGTGTAACACAAGGAAAACCCAGTGAAACCAGCGAAAACACACGTGTAACACACAGCGTAACATGCAGCGTAACACACACCGTAAAAAACAGTCACACACACACAGCGAAAACACACGTAACACTAGCTAACACACAGCGAAAACACAGACACACAAACAGCGAAACACCACCACACACACACAGCGTAACACGCGAACACCAGCCACACAAACACAAGAAACACAGAGTAACACACACCCAACAAGCGTTAACCCCCCACCACCACATAGACGTCTGCCGGTGCAACCTGGTGTAACGATTTTACAGGTGAAAAGGGACAGTGACGCGTCGTGTCATGCACGATGCACTGACATTTTTACAGTTAGTGTATTTGTTAAGGAAAGATTTTGATATCTCTTAGGATATTCGGGAAATTGCATACAATGTACGACTATCAAGTGTTGTATCGTGTACATACGGGGAGTGTCCATATCTAAAAGGGGTAATAGTCCCCAGCCTGGAGTCGAGGTTTTTTCAGTCAGTCAAATTGGAAATTGATAGATGAAGATAGGGGGCCCCAAAGATGAGGCGATTAACCTAACCCCTTAACTTTCTTTTTTTCTCAATTTTGGACTGTAGAACCCACTGGCTGGCGAAATTTTTCCCCGACTTACTCGATTTCCATTCTTCAATGGTCGGTTACCGGGTTAAGTATATGTCTATGATTGTTACCGGTATTACCACGCTGCTACCACTGCTGCTACCATGCGCACCCGCTACCCCATGCGCACCACGCTATACCATGCTATACCTTGCTGCTCCCACTGCTGACCACTCTGCCCCATGCTACCACTGCTGCACCCTGCTGCTCCACGCTGTACCAGTGTGCTACCACTGTTTTAAACCACTGTGCTACCCTGCTGCTCCCATGCTACTACCCTGCTGCTCCACGCACACCATGCTGTACCGTCTACCATGTACTCCACTGTGTTTACCATGCTTACCAGCTACTACCATGCTACTACCACTACTACCACTGCTGCTACCAACCCTTTACCCTGCTGTCCCACGCTGCTCCACTGCTACCCCCTGCTACCCCACGCGCCCCAAAGCGCTCCCACTGCGTTTCCACTGTGCTCCATGCGCTACACTGCACTACACTGCTGTCCCACAGCTGCTACCACTGCTGCACCACTGCGCACCACTGTGCTACCATGCTGCTACACGCTACTACCACTGCTGCTACACTGCTCCTACCATGTGCTACCCTAAAACCACTGCCTCCCACTGAATCCACTACCACTAAAACTGCTGCTACTCCATGCTACCCCACGGCTATCCCACGCTACTACCCTCCCCTCCCACTGCTGCTCCACTGCTATCCCGCTCCTACCACTGCTCCTCCCACTGCTATCCACTGCTACTACCACTGCACTACCACGGCACCACGGTTTCTACCACTCCCACCCCACTGCCCCCTACCAGTACTCCCACTGCTATACCATTTGCTATCCCAATGCTCCCACTGCTACTCCCACTCTGCTACCACGTGCAAAAACTGTGTTCCCTGTACCACACGCTGCTTCATGCTACTTTGACTGCTACTACCACTGCTATTTTACCCATATTGCTCCTCGCTACCACGCTACTATTTCCCCTACACTACTGCGCTCCACGCTGAACCACGGCTTACCATGCTACTCACTACTGCTATCACTGCTACTCCTGCTGCTACCATGTACCCCCATCGCTTCACTGCTATTTTATGTTACCACTATACCAATACGCTACTCCCATTGCTGCTCCCAATGCTCTCCCACGGCTGTTTTCCACTGCGCTACTACTGCTATTTCCATGCTATTCCACTGTACTACCAGCTGCGCCCTGCGCTACTGCTGCTTCACTATTATATCACTGCTATACCACTGCTGCTACCACTGCTGCCCCCTTGTGCTACCCTGCTGCTATTCTGCTGTACTAAAGTTCTACAATCTACTACCACTGATACACCACGCGTCCACTGTTTACTACCAGCTGTAATCACTGCATCATGCTATTCCCTTGCTGCTCCCATGCTACTCCCCTGCTGCTACCTGTACTACCACTGCTACTACCGCTGTGCTGCCGCGCTCCATGCTGACCCTGCTGCTACCACTCTTCAGCATTGTGCTACCATGCTGCTACCACGCTTTACACTGCTGCTCCACTGCTATTGCCCATGGTCCGCTTCTTTTCTGTATCCTCCATGATGGACGTTACTTCCTCTGTCCCTTCAGTAGGTCGCTACTCTCCCTCCTACAATCCCCCAGTGATGTACAGCTTACCCCTTACCCCCTCCGTGAGGTACAGCTTACTTCCTCTGTACCCCTCCAGTGGGGTACAGTTACTCTCCTTTGTCCCCCCCCAGTGATGTACGCTTACTCTCCTCTGCCCTCCCCGGGGGGGTACAGTTTACCCCCTCTTTTCCCTCTCCATGATGGTACCAACACTCTCCTCTGTACCCTCTCAGTGATGGTGCGCTATTTTCTCGTACCCTCCCCGTGATGGAAACCGCTTTACTCTTTCAGTCACTCTCCGTGGGGTACGTTTTACTCTCCTCTGTACCCTCTCCAATTTTTTGACGTTACTCCCTGCCCCTGCCCATGATTGTAAGCTTACCCCCTCTGTACCCTTGCGTGATGGTACAGCTTATTCCTCGTACCCTTACAGTGGGTACCAGCTTACTCTTCTCTCCCCCTCTCCAGTGATGGTACCACTTACTCTTCTCGTCCCCTCTGCAGTGATGGTACCGCTTACTCCTTTACCCTATCCAGGGATGGTACATTTTAAAATTTCTCTTTACCCCTCCGTGAGGGTACAGCTTACCTCCTCGTCCCCCCAGTGATGGTAATTTACTCTCCTCTGTCCCCTACTGTTTTGGTCCCAGCTTACTCTTCTCTGCCCCTCCCAGTGATGGTACCAGCTTACTCTTCTTCTGCACCTCTCCACTGGGGGACCGCTTTATTTTCTCTGCCCCCTCTCCAGGAGGTACAGCTTACTCTTCCTCCCCCTCCATGGGGTACAGTTTTTCCTCTGTACCTCTTCGTGTGGTACGCTTCTCTCCTCTGCCTCCAGTGAGGGTACGCTTACTCTTCTCTGTACCCTCTCCATGAGGGGACAGTTACTCTCCTTGCCCCTTCCAGTGTGGTACAGTTTACTCCCTCTGTACCCTGCCCCCTGATGGTACGTTTACTCTCCTCTGTACCCCCCCCGTGTGGTACAGCTTTACTCCCCTTTACCTCTCCAGTGATGGTACGCTTACTCCCCTCTGTCCCCTTTCCCTGTGGTACCAGTTTTCTCTTCTCTGTACCCTCTCCAGTGATGGTACGGCTTACTCTTTTCTGTACCCTCTCCATGAGGGACGCTTACTCCCCTCCCCTTTCCCTCCCCAGTGATGGTAAGTTTATCTTCTCATCCCCCTTCCAGTGATGGTAAGCTTACTTCCTCTGTACCCTTCCAGTGTGGTAAAGTTACTCTCCTCTGTCCCCTCACAGTGATGGAAAAGCTTACTTCCTCTTCCCTCTCAGTGATGGAAAACTTACTCTCCTCTTTTCCCTCTATGTGGTAAACTTATTTCCCCTCGTACCCTTCCAGTGGGGGGTTCCCAGTTTAAACTTTTCGTCCCCTCCCCAAATGTGGTACATTTACCTTCTCTGACCCCTCCAAGATGGTACAGCTTACTCTTCTCTTTTCCCCTCAATTTTTGGTACAGCTTCCTCCCCTGACCCTCTCGGTGGGGTACAGTTTACTTCCCTGTACCCTCCTAGTATGGGACAGCTTATTCCTCGTCCCTCCCAGTGATGGTACAGTTTCTCTCCCCTTCCCCTCTCCGTGATGGTACCGTTTTGCTCTTTCGGTACCCCCCCAGTGTTGGTACAGCTTATTTTTTGTCCCCTCTCCGTAGATACAGCTTCCCCCCTCTGTACCCTCTCCAGTGAGGGTACAGTTACTTCCTCTTACCCTCTCCGTGATGGTACGTTTCCTTCCTCTGTACCCTTCCCCCAGTGATGGTACCAGCTTGCTCTTTCTGTCCATCTCAAGTGATGGGCCCAGTTTTGCTCTTCTCGTACCATCCCAGTGAGGTACAGCTTACTCTTCTCTGTACCCTCTCCAGTGAGGGTACAGACTCTTCTCTTCCCCAAACCCCAGTGATGGTACAGCTTACTCCCTCGTACCCTCCCCAGTGATGGAACAGCTTACTTTTCTGTCCTCTCCAGTGATGGTGCAGCTTACTCTCCTCTGTCCCCTCTCAGTGATGGTACACTTACTTCCTGCCCCTCTCAGTGAGGGTACAACTTACTCTCCTGTCCCTCTTGTGAGGTACAGTTACTCTCCTCGTACCCCTGCAGGATGGTCGTTACTCTCCTAGTACCCTTCCAGTGATGGTAAAGCTTACTCTCCTCTGTACCCCTCCAGTGATGGACCCCTTACTCCCTCTGTCCCCTTTCCGGAGGGTACGCTTACTTCCTCTGCCCCTCTCCATGTGGACGCTTATCTCCTCATACCCTCTCCAGTGTGGTACAGCTTACTCTCCAATACAAGTTTGGGAAAAATTATCTATTCTAAGTCTTTTTCCAAACCTAAAGGGAAAAGTTTTTCTAAAATGGTCAAGAATGCTTTTCCTAGTTTTGGGGTTTTTCTTTGTTTTTGGTAAAAACAGTTTGGGAAAACCTGCCTTGGTTGTTTTGTTTCTTGGTATAAAAAAAGGGTAGGAGCCTAGCCTTGTTTTAGTTTTTTCCTGTATAAACAGTGTAGGAACCTAGCCGGGGGTTAGCTTTGTTTTCTCTGGTTAAACAGTTAGGAGCCTACCCTTGTTTGTTTGTTTCCTGGTAAAACATGTGGACCCACCCTCGTGTTGCTTTGTTTTCGGGTAAAAAAAGTTTAGGAACCTGCCTTGTGTTGCTTTTTTTCTCGGGTATAAACAGTGTAAAACCCTCCCTTTGGTGTTAGCTTTGTTTTTTTGGTATAAACAGTGTTGGAAACCGCCTTGTGTTAGTTTGTTTCTCTGGTAAAAACAGGTGGGAAACCTAGCTTGTTTTTAGCTTTTTTTTTTGGTTAAACAGTGTGGGGAACCTACCTGGGGTTGTTTTTGTTTTTCTTGGTAAAAAAACAGTGTTGGAACCTACCCTGGGTTACTTTTTTTTTGGTATAAACTGTAGGAACCTACCCTTTGTGTTGCTTTGTTTTCTGGTTTAAACAGTGTAGGACCCTTTTTGTTTTTGTTTGTTTCTCTGGTAAAAACAGTGTGGGAACCTACCCTTTGGGTTTTAGCTTTGTTTCTTTTGGTAAAAAACAGGTGGGAACCTACCCTTTGTTGCTTTGTTTCTCTGGTAAAACAGTGTTGGAACCTAGCCTTGTGTTGCTTTTTTTCTCTGGTTAAACATTTTGGAAACCCTGTTTGTGTTAGCTTTGTTTCTCGGGTATAAACAGTGTAGGAACCTAGCCTTGTGTTAGCTTTTTTTCTCTGTATAAACAGTGTAGGAACTACCCTGGTGTTAGCTTTGTTTTTCGGGTATAAACGTTTTGGGGCCCTAGCTTGTGTTATTTTTGTTTCTGGGGTAAAAAACATGTTGGGCCAGCCGGGTTGTTAGCTTTGTTTCTCTGGTATAACAGGTAGGAACCTAGCTTGTGTTGCTTTGTTTTCTGGTATAAACATGTGGGAAACCTAGCTTGTGTTTAGCTTGTTTTCTGGTATAAAGGTGTGGGAACCCACCCTTTGTGTTGTTTTTGTTTTTTGGGAAATAAACAGTGTGGGAGCGCCTTGTGTTAGCTTTGTTTCTCTGTATAAACAGTGTAGGAACCTAGCCTGGTGTTAGCTTTGTTTCTCTGGTATAAACAGTGTAGGAACCTAGCCTGGTGTTAGTTTTGTTTCTCTGGTATAAACAGTGTTGGAACCTAGCCTGGTGTTAGCTTTGTTTCTCTTGTATAAACAGTGTTGGAACCTAGCATTGTGTTAGCTTTGTTTCTCTGGTATAAACAGTGTTGGAACCTAGCCTTGTGTTAGATTTGTTTCTCTGGTATAAACAGTGTAGTATCCTAGCCTTGTGTTAGCTTTGTTTCTCTGGTATAAACAGTGTAGGATCCTAGCCTTGTGTTAGCTTTGTTTGTCTGGTATAAACAGTGTAGGAACCTAGCCTTGTGTTAGCTTTGTTTCTCTGGTGTAAACAGTGTAGGAACCTAGCCTTGTGTTAACTTTGTTTCTCTGGTATAAACAGTGTAGGAACCTAGCCTTGTGTTAGCTTTGTTTCTCTGGTATAAACAGTGTAGGAACCTAGCCTTGTGTTAGCTTTGTTTTCTCTGGTATAAACAGTGTAGGAACCTAGCCTTGTGTTAGCTTTGTTTCTCTGGTATAAACAGTGTAGGAACCTAGCCTTGTGTTAGCTTTGTTTCTCTGGTATAAACAGTGTAGGAACCTAGCCTTGTGTTAGCTTTGTTTCTCTGGTATAAACAGTGTAGGAACCTAGCCTTGTGTTAGCTTTGTTTCTCTGGTATAAACAGTGTAGGAACCTAGCCTTGTGTTAGCTTTGTTTCTCTGGAAATAAACAGTGTAGGAACCTAGCCTTGTGTTAGCTTTGTTTCTCGGGTAAAAAACAGTGTTGGAACCTAGCCTTGTGTTAGCTTTGTTTCTCTGGTATAAGCAGTGTAGGAACCTAGCCTTGTGTTAGCATTGTTTCTCTGGTATAAACAGTGTAGGAACCTAGCCTTGTGTTAGCTTTGTTTCTCTGGTATAAACAGTGTAGGAACCATAGCCTTGTGTTAGCTTTGTTACTCTGGTATAAACAGTGTAGGAACCTAGCCTTGTTTAGCTTTGTTACTTGGTATAAACAGTGTAGGAACCTAGCCGGGTGTTAGCTTTGTTTCTCTGGTATAAACAGTGTTGGATCCTAGCCTTGTGTTAGCTTTGTTTCTCTGGTATAAACAGTGTAGGAACCTAGCCTTGTGTTAGCTTTGTTTCTCTGGTATAAAAGAGTGTTGGATAGCCTTGTGTAAGCTTTGTTTCTCTGGTATAAACAGTGTAGGAACCTAGCCTTGGGGTTAGCTTTGTTTCTCTGGTTAAACAGTGTAGGAACCTAGCCTTGTGTTAGCTTTGTTTTCTCTGGTAAAAAACAGTGTAGGAACCTAGCCTTGTGTTAGCTTTGTTTCTCTGGTATAAACATTGTAGGAACCTAGCCTTGTGTTAGCTTTGTTACTCTGGTATAAACAGTGTAGGAACCTAGCCTTGTGTTAGCTTTGTTACTCTGGTATAAACAGTGTAGGAACCTAGCCTGGTGTTAGCTTTGTTTCTCTGGTATAAACAGTGTTGGATCCTAGCCTTGTGTTAGCTTTGTTTCTCTGGTATAAACAGTGTAGGAACCTAGCCTTGTGTTAGCTTTGTTTCTCTGGTATAAACAGTGTAGGAACCTAGCCTTGTGTTAGCTTTGTTTGTCTGGTATAAACAGTGTAGGAACCTAGCTTTGTGTTAGCTTTGTTTCTCTGGTATAAACAGTGTAGGAACCTAGCCTTGTGTTAGCTTTGTTTGTCTGGTATAAACAGTGTAGGATCCTAGCCTTGTGTTAGCTTTGTTTCTCTGGTATAAACAGTGTAGGAACCTAGCCTTGTGTTAGCTTTGCTTCTTTGGTATAAACAGTGTAGGAACCTAGCCTTGTGTTAGCTTTGTTTCTCTGGTATAAACAGTGTAGGAACCTAGCCTTGTGTTAGCTTTGTTACTCTGGTATAAACAGTGTAGGAACCTAGCCTGGTGTTAGCTTTGTTTCTCTGGTATAAACAGTGTTGGATCCTAGCCTTGTGTTAGCTTTGTTTCTCTGGTATAAACAGTGTAGGAACCTAGCCTTGTGTTAGCTTTGTTTCTCTGGTATAAACAGTGTAGGAACCTAGCCTTGTGTTAGCTTTGTTTGTCTGGCATAAACATGTAGGAACCTAGCTTTGTGTTTAGCTTTGTTTCTCTGGTATAAACAGTGTAGGAACCTAGCCTTGTGTTAGCTTTGTTTGTCTGGTATAAACAGTGTAGGAACCTAGCCTTGTGTTAGCTTTGTTTCTCTGGTATAAACAGTGTAGGAACCTAGCCTTGTGTTAGCTTTGCTTCTCTGGTATAAACAGTGTAGGAACCTAGCCTTGTGTTAGCTTTGTTTTTTCTGGTATAAACAGTGTTGGATAGCCTTGTGTAAGCTTTGTTTCTCTGGTATAAACAGTGTAGGAACCTAGCCTTGTGTTAGCTTTGTTTCTCTGGTATAAACAGTGTAGGAACCTAGCCTTGTGTTAGCTTTGGCTTCTCTGGTAAAAAACAGTGTAGGAACCTAGCCTTGTGTTAGCTTTGTTTCTCTGGTATAAACAGTGTTGGATAGCCTTGTGTAAGCTTTGTTTCTCTGGTATAAACAGTGTAGGAACCTAGCCTTGTGTTAGCTTTGTTTCTCTGGTATAAACAGTGTAGGAACCTAGCCTTGTGTTAGCTTTGTTACTCTGGTATAAACAGTGTAGGAACCTAGCCTTGTGTTAGCTTTGTTTCTCTGGTATAAACAGTGTTGGATAGCCTTGTGTAAGCTTTGTTTCTCTGGTATAAACAGTGTAGGAACCTAGCCTTGTGTTAGCTTTGTTTCTCTGGTATAAACAGTGTAGGAACCTAGCCTTGTGTTAGCTTTGTTTCTCTGGTATAAACATGTAGGAACCTAGCCTTGTGTTAGCTTTGTTTCTCTGGAAATAAACAGTGTAGGAACCTAGCCTTGTGTTAGCTTTGTTACTCTGGTATAAACAGTGTAGGAACCTAGCCTTGTGTTAGCTTTGTTACTCTGGTATAAACAGTGTAGGAACCTAGCCTTGTGTTAGCTTTGTTTCTCTGGTATAAACAGTGTAGGAACCTAGCCTTGTGTTAGCTTTGTTACTCTGGTATAAACAGTGTAGGAACCTAGCCTTGTGTTAGCTTTGTTACTCTGGTATAAACAGTAGGAACCTAGCCTTGTGTTAGCTTTTGTTTCTGTGGTATAAACAGTGTAGGAACCTAGCCTTGTGTTAGCTTTGTTACTCTGGTATAAACAGTGTAGGAACCTAGCCTTGTGTTAGCTTTGTTTCTCTGGTATAAACATTTGTAGGAACCTAGCCTTGTGTTAGCTTTGCTTCTCTGGTATAAACAGTGTAGGAACCTAGCCTTGTGTTAGCTTTGTTTCTCTGGTATAAACAGTGTTGGATAGCCTTGTGTAAGCTTTGTTTCTCTGGTATAAACAGTGTAGGAACCTAGCCTTGTGTTAGCTTTGTTTCTCTGGTATAAAACAGTGTAGGAACTAGCCTTGTGTTAGCTTTGTTACTCTGGTATAAAACAGTGTGGGAAACCCTAGCCTTGTGTTAGCTTTGTTTCTCTGGTATAAACAGTGTTGGATAGCCTTGTGTAAGCTTTGTTTCTCTGGTATAAACAGTGTAGGAACCTAGCCTTGTGTTAGCTTTGTTTCTCTGTATAAACAGTGTAGGAACCTAGCCTTGTGTTAGCTTTGTTTCTCTGGTATAAACAGTGTAGGAACCTAGCCTTGTGTTAGCTTTGTTTCTCTGGTATAAACAGTGTAGGAACCTAGCCTTGTGTTAGCTTTGTTACTCTGGTATAAACAGTGTAGGAACCTAGCCTTGTGTTAGCTTTGTTACTCTGGTATAAACAGTGTAGGAACCTAGCCTTGTGTTAGCTTTGTTTCTCTGGTATAAACAGTGTAGGAACCTAGCCTTGTGTTAGCTTTGTTTGTCTGGTATAAACAGTGTAGGAACCTAGCCTTGTGTTAGCTTTGTTACTCTGGTATAAACAGTGTAGGAACCTAGCCTTGTGTTAGCTTTGTTTTTTCTGGTATAAACAGTGTAGGAACCTAGCCTTGTGTTAGCTTTGTTTCTCTGGTATAAACAGTGTAGGAACCTAGCCTTGTGTTAGCTTTGTTACTCTGGTATAAACAGTGTAGGAACCTAGCCTTGTGTTAGCTTTGTTTCTCTGGTATAAACAGTGTAGGAACCTAGCCTTGTGTTTAGCTTTGTTACTCTGGTATAAACAGTGTAGGAACCTAGCCTTGTGTTAGCTTTGTTTCTCTGGTATAAACAGTGTAGGAACCTAGCCTTGTGTTAGCTTTGTTTCTCTGGTATAAACAGTGTAGGAACCTAGCCTTGTGTTAGCTTTGTTTCTCTGGTATAAACAGTGTAGGAACCTAGCCTTGTGTTAGCTTTGTTTCTCTGGTATAAACAGTATTCAGTGCTTTTTTTGTCTTTGCTTAGAATTACTAGATTATTTTCTTGCTTCTATTTTTGTTAATTTGTTGCTAAATATTTTTTTAATTTTGCGAGAGAGAGAAAGAAAGAGAGAGAGAGAGAGAGAGAGAGAGAGAGAGAGAGAGAGAGAGAGAGAGAGAGAGAGAGAGAGAGAGAGAGAGAATTGTATCGTGTGTACGAGTGTGTTCATTTGTACTTACCTATTTGTCATTGTTAAAATCGAGTCTCAGCTCCTGGCTCCTCCTAGCAGATGGTATCTACTAGACTTCCTCTTACAACCCCCCCCCCGGACGGCGTGAGCCCTACCGTACCTATTCTTAAAGCTCTGTAGGGATCCTGCATGTGTGTGTGTGTGTACTCGCATACAAATGGTAGCATTTGACGATTCACAGCTCCTGGCCCCTCAGCTTCGCTTGGTGTGTGTGTTAGTTCCCATTTGTCAAAGGCACTTGTCCACACACGTTTGGCTTGTGTGTGTATGTTTGGAGTGTATACGAGTGTGTGTGTTCTCACCTAGTTGTGGTTGCAGGTGTCAAGTCATAGCTCCTGGGCCCGCCTCTTCACTGGTCGCTACTAGGTCACTCTCCCTGAACCGTGAGCTTTATCATACCTCTGCTTAAAGCTATGTATGGATCCTGCCTCCACTATATCGCTTCCCAAACTATTCCACTTCCTGACTACTCTGTGGCTGAAGAAATACTTCCTAACATCCCTGTGATTCATCTGTGTCTTCAACTTCCAACTGTGTCCCCTTGTTACTGTGTCCAATCTCTGGAACATCCTGTCTTTCTCCACCTTGTCAATTCCTCTCAGTATTTTGTATGTCGTTATCATGTCCCCCCTATTTCTCCTGTCCTCCAGTGTCGTCAGGTTGATTTCCCTTAACCTCTCCTCGTAGGACATACCTCTTAGCTCAGGGACTAGTCTTGTTACAAACCTTTGCACTTTCTCTAGTTTCTTTACGTGCTTGGCTAGGTGTGGGTTCCAAACTGGTGCCGCATACTCCAATATGGGCCTAACGTACACGGTGTACAGGGTCCTGAATGATTCCTTATTAAGATGTCGGAATGCTGTTCTGAGGTTTGCTAGGCGCCCATATGCTGCAGCAGTTATTTGGTTGATGTGCGCTTCAGGAGATGTGCCTGGTGTTATACTCACCCCAAGATCTTTTCCCTTGAGTGAGGTTTGTAGTCTCTGGCCCCCTAGACTGTACTCCGTCTGCTGTCTTCTTTGCCCTTCCCCAATTTTCATGACTTTGCACTTGGTGGGATTGAACTCCAGGAGCCAATTGCTGGACCAGATCTGCAGCCTGTCCAGATCCCTTTGTAATTCGTCCTGGTCCTCGTCCGATTGTGTACGCACGTGTGAGTGCACGTAACGCGTGTGGACGTGTCTGTATCCCCTCTAG
>NC_069494.1:19194869-19257369 GCF_026875155.1 Cherax quadricarinatus
AGACTTGAAACCCCATTAACCAACCAACCAGTCTTAATGACCCTCGTGTAGTAGATAGACTTTAAACCCCATTAACCAACCAACCAGTCTTAATGACCCTCGTGTAATAGATAGACTTGAAACCCCATTAACCAACCAACCAGTCTTAATGACCCTCGTGTAGTAGATAGACTTTAAACCCCATTAACCAACCAACCAGTCTTAATGACCCTCGTGTAGTAGATAGACTTTAAACCCCATTAACCAACCAACCAGTCTTAATGACCCTCGTGTAATAGATAGACTTGAAACCCCATTAACCAACCAACCAGTCTTAATGACCCTCGTGTAGTAGATAGACTTTAAACCCCATTAACCAACCAACCAGTCTTAATGACCCTCGTGTAGTAGATAGACTTTAAACCCCATTAACCCACCAACCAGTCTTAATGGCCCTCGGGTAGTAGACTTTAAACCCCATTAACCAACCAACCAGTCTTAATGACCCTCGTGTAGTAGATAGACTTTAAACCCCATTAACCAACCAACCAGTCTTAATGACCCTCGTGTAGTAGATAGACTTTAAACCCCATTAACCAACCAACCAGTCTTAATGACCCTCGTGTAGTAGATAGACTTCAAACCCCATTAACCAACCAACCAGTCTTAATCACCCTCGTGTAGTAGATAGACTTTAAACTTGATAAGCAATGCGATATGAAAGGATACCACATTATATATATATATATATATATATATATATATATATATATATATATATTATATATATATATATATATATATATATATATTATAGCAACATGAACTGGGTATCAGAAAATGCAAACACAAACTCACTCCAAACAAGAACAGAGTTGTACTTGAGGTAAAGTGAAGCAGTGTGATGTATACCTGTGTTTACTCTCTGGGTAATCAATTAGTATACGAAAGCACAGGTGAGAAAATGGTGGCCAGAGGAGCAGGGATAGATTGCCTCTTCTGGCGATGTAAGTTGATGGATAAGAGTGGATGGGACGGGGGAGTGTGGAGTACTGGAGTGAAGGATAGTGGTGAGAAGTGGAAGACTGAAGGGAATTCTCAGATTGAAGTGGAGATGATGTAGTTAAGAACTGGAATCTGTGTATCTGTCAGACTGTCAGAAGTACTTGTGACTAAGTCAAAGTCTGGCTACTACAACGTCAGTCTGTGTATCTGGTAAGACAGTGATGGAGTGAGTAATGAATGTTTTTCTTGTGGGTCACCCTGCCTTGGTGGGTCACCCTGCCTTGGTGGGTCACCCTGCCTTGGTGGGTCACCCTGCCTTGGTGGGTCACCCTGCCTTGGTGGGAAACCGTCGATGTGTTTATATAAATATATATATATATATATATATATAATATATATATATATATATATATATATATATATATATATATATATATATATATATAAACTTAGGGAAAACTCGACTTTGTCCTCGGAGCTATTTTAAAATTGTCTTCCCCTACCACCCCCTATATTCTATGTAGATTTTATTTAAAGACAAAATACATTGACAAAAACACACTAGGGAGTAAAACTACATAGATAACTCAGAGGTACATCTGGAATACTTCGTCTAACTCCTAGGCGGTGGGCCGCGTGCCCAGAATGCTGCAGGCATTTCCTCTCTGGATCGCCACACTGAGTCTCTGAAAAAGGAAGCTGGCCATTCTGTGATCCTTGGTTTCTATGATGACTTTTCACCCAGCTCTTTGAGGAACTTTAGAGCGCACTTCTCCCATGCTCCAAGGGTCTCTGACCCTATTGGAATGAAGTTATAACAAGGGGGAAGGTCTTCATATTTGGTAGTCTTCTGGGTCTCCCTGTAGCTGGCAGCTCCACCACCTTCAGCTTCAGAGTATGGCAAGTAGGTGTCTGCCAATGTGGCAGCACACGTGTAGTCACAGCAATCTGCTTACTATCCTTCCAGGGTAGCATAGTGGCTCCATCAGGACGCTTTTGACTTCCGTCAGACCTCTGTACTTGGGGTTCCCGTTGAGCTGGGCAACGGAATGTGGCGAGGCTTCTCTTTATGATATCATTGACCTCCTCATGTCTGGCATACTTCCCTTCTGCTGTGTGACACACGAGACCATGAAGTCAGAATTGATCAGCCGTCGCCCTGCCGCAAATACACCTATGTTCGGTGAGGATGGGTGCGGCTAGGCGAAGAGCAATACCAAACCGAATGGCCTGTGAGTCGAGTCGAGTGCCCAGGGAGGAATTGGGAACAGCTTTCACCGCTAGGAGATGACCTATCTTGAAGCGTTGGTGAGCATTGTGCTGACGACATTTTCCATGTTCGGTTTGTCCCAGTGGGACTGTTTGTGCTCTTTGTGAGGAGCTGGTCTGCTTGAGGGGTCTACAAGGGCGTCGCACAGTATGGTTGCTTCAATGAACCTGGGCTCTTCAGCTTCTACCACACCTCTCAAGCGTTCGGGGACAATCTCCTTGACTAGTCCACTGGAAGCCAAACATTAGGACAGAAATGCAGGTAAAGCTATACACACACACTCATATATATATATATATATATATATATATATATATATATATATATATATATATATATATATATATATATATATATATATATATATATATATATGTCGTGCCGAATATGTAAAACTGGTCAATTAGCAAGAACTCATTTAAAATTAAGTCCTTTCAGAAATTTTCTCTTATACGTTTAAAGATATATTTTTTTCATTAATGTTAATGTAAAAATTTTTAATTTTGCTTCAAAAGAATCTTAGAAAATTTACCTAACCTTTTTATAACAAGAACAATTTATTTTAGCCTAACCCAACTAAAATTTTTTTAAAAATTTTGTTTAAATAATTTAATACTAACAAACCTGAAATATTTTTTTTTCGTTGGGTTTCAGAATGATTTTTGGCGAAATTATTGCATACAAAAATTTTTTCACTTGTCCTATATGCAAGATAAACGTTGCTTTTTAACCAAAGACCAAGTTCGCCTATTCGGCACCACATATATTTTTATATATTATATATATATATAATAAAATATTATATATATATATATATATATATATTATATAAAAGGGTGAAACATTAACGTTTAAAAACATTTTCTATAAACACAAAAAAACCAGCCAAAAATTTTTCAATTTGAATATATAAAAATGCGGGGGACCAAATTTTTTTTTAATTTGTATTAAAAAGAAAAAAAACCAGAGCAACTTCAATTTCCCAATTTTAAAAGGGGTTTGGTTGCAGCATTAAAATACAAGAAATGGGCTCAACAGCAGTCAAAAAAGGGCTCCCTAAAGGGAACTGTGCATAAACAAGGGTGATAAATAAAGGGGCGCAGCAATACTCACATAATGTGATGGCAGGCAGGGGGATGGGTCTGTATAATGAAATGTTCCAGCATGCATAACTCGGCATTTGCTGGCTCCTCGGGGAGAGATTAGCAAGTTTTTGATGATTTTGAGGCTGTGTGTCTGGGTTTTGAAATCTAGGTGTTGGGTGTCTTTAGAATCAAGTGACAATATTTTTTTTCCTTACGGGGGTTCAAGCCTCCACACTTCTGGTGGGGTGGTACTCTTGGATGGTGGGGCATGTCTCCACCACGCGGGGTCGGGACTCGGGGTGGTGGGTTTTTGTCTCCAGCACTGCTGGTTCGGTACTAGTATGGGGGGTCTTGTCTCCACCACTGCTGGGTTTTTGTACTCTGTGGTGTAGGTCCCAAAGTCTCCACCACTGCGGTGTCTGGGACTCAGTGATGGGGGGTCTTGCTCCACCACGCTGGTGTCTGGGATCAGTGGATGGTGGGTCTTGTCCCACCACTGCTTGGGTCTGGTACTCATGGGTATGGTTTTGTCTCCACACTACGTGTCTGGTACTCAGTGGATGGTGGGTCATTCTCCCCACTGCTTGGGGTCTGGTCTCAGGGATGGTGGGCTTGTCTCCACCACTACTGGTGTCTGGTACTCAGTGGATGATGGGTTTTGTCTCCAGCACTACTGGTGTCTGGTACTCAGTGGATGGTGGGTCTTGTCTCCACCACTGCTGGTGTCGGTACCAGGGTTGGGGGCTTTTCTCCACCACTCTGGGGTCTGGACTCAGTGGTGGGGTCTTGTCTCCACCACTGCTGGTTTTTTGGGACTCGTGGGTGGTGGGGCTTGTCTCCCCACGCTATGTCGGTACTCAGTGGATGGTGGGTCATGTCTCCACCACTGCTGGTGTCTGGTACTCTGTGGATGGTGGGTCATGTCTCCACCACTGCTGGTGTCTGGTACTCTGTGGATGGTGGGTCATGTCTCCACCACTGCTGGTGTCTGGTACGTGGAGGTGGTCATGCTCCACCACTGCTGGTGTCTGGTATCAGTGGGGGTGGGTCATGTCTCCACTACTGCTGGTGTCTGGTACTCAGTGGATGGTGGGTCATGTCTCCACTACGCTGGTGTCTGGTACTCTGGGTGGTGGGTCATGTCCCCCACTCTGGGTCTGGTACTCAGGGATATGGGTTTTGTCTCCAGCACTGCTGGGGTCTGGACTCTGTGGAGGTGGGCAGTCTCCACCACTCTGGGGTCGGGACCCTTATATGGGTTTTGTCTCCACACTGCTGGTGTCTGGGACTCATGGGTGGTGGGGCATTCTCCACCACTGCTGGTGTCTGGTCTCATGGGTGATGGTTTTGTCTCCACACTGCTGGGGTTGGTACTCAGTGGGTGGGGGGGTCTTGTCCCACCCTGCTGGGGTCTGGGACTCGTGGATGGTGGGTCATGTCTCCACCACTGCTGTTTTCTGTACTCTGTGATGGGGGGCTGCTCCACCACGCTGGTGTCTGGTACTCTTTGGGGGGGTGGTCATGTCTCCACCACTGCTGGTGTCTGGGACTCTGTGGAGGTGGGGCATGTCTCCACCCCTGCTGGGGGTCTGGTACTCAGTGGGGTATGGGTTTTGTCTCCAGCCTGCTGGTGTCTGGTACCAGTGGATGGTGGTCCTTGTCTCCACCACGCTGGTGTCTGGTACCAGTGGATGGGGTCTTGTCTCCACCACGCGGTGCCTGGGATCATGGGGGTGGGTCATGTCTCCCCCACTGCTGGGGTCTGTACCATGGATGGTGGTCTTGTCTCCACTATGCTGGGGTCTGGGACTCATGGATGGTGGGTCATGTCCCACCACTCTGGTGGCGGGCCAGTGGATGGTGGGTCTTGTCTCCACCACTGCTGGTGTCTGGTACTCAGTGGATGGTGGGTCATGTCTCCACCACTGCTGGTGTCTGGTACTCGTGGGTGGGGGTCTTGTCCCACCCTGCTGGGCTGGTACCAGTGGATGGTGGGTCTTTTCTCCACCACTGCGGTTTTCTGGGACTTTATGGGTTTGGGGGGTCTGTCCCACCACTGTGGTGTCTGGGCCCGTGGGGGTGGTCTTGTCTCCACCACTGCTGGTGGCTGGTACTCAGTGGATGGTGGGTCTTGTCTCCACCACTGCTGGTGTCTGGTACTCAGTGGATGGTGGGTCTTGTCTCCACCACTGCTGGTGCCTGGTACTCTTTGGGGGTGGGGGTTTTGTCTCCCCACTGCTGTCTGGTACTCAGTGGATGGTGGGTCTTGTCTCCACCACTGCTGGTGTCTGGTACTCAGTGGATGGTGGGTCTTGTCTCCACCACTGCTGGTGTCTGGTACTCTGGATGGTGGGTCATGTCTCCACCACTGCTGGTGTCTGGTACTCAGTGGATGGTGGGTCTTGTCTCCACCACTGCTGGTGTCTGGTACTCAGTGGATGGTGGGTCTTGTCTCCACCACTGCGGGGGTTCGGGTACTCAGTGATGGGGTCATGTCTCCACCCTGCTGGGTCTGGTACTCAGGGGATGGGGGGGTCATGTCTCCACCACCTGGTGTCTGTACTCAGTGAGGGTGGGTTTTGCCCACCACTGCTGGTGTCGGTCTCAGGGGATGGGGGTCAGTCTCCACCACGCGGTGCGGGTACCAGTGGGATGGTGGGTCTTGTCTCCCCCACCTGGGTCTGGTACTCAGTGGATGGGGGGGTCTTGTCCCCACCACTGGGTGTCGGTACTCAGGGGATGGTGGGTCTTGTCTCCACCACTGCTGGTTCGGGTACTCATGGATGGGGGTCTTGGTCTCCACCACTGCTGGTCGGGAACTAGGGGATGGGTGTCTTGTCTCCAGCACTGCTGGGGCGGGGTACTCAGTGGAGGTGGGTCTTCCCACCACGCTGGTGTCGGTACCATGGGGGGGGGTCTTCTCCCCCACTCTGGTGCGGTACCATGGATGGGGGGTCTTTTTCCCCACCACTCTGGTGTCTGGTACTCAGGGGATGGGGGTCATTCCCACCAGTGCTGGTGTCTGGTACTCAGCGGAGGGGGGCCCAGTCCCACCATGCTGGTGCCCTGGTACCAGTGGATGGTGGGCTTTCTCCACCTGCGGGTGTCGGTACTCAGTGGATGGTGGGCATGTCTCCCCATGCTGGTGTCTGGTACCAGGGAGGGGGGTAAAGTCTCCACCACTGCGGGTCGGGGTACTCAGTGGAGGGTGGGTTTTGTCTCCCCCATGCGGGTGTCTTACCGTGGAGGTGGGTCAGTCTCCACCCTGCGGGTGTCGGGACTCATGGATGGTGGGTTTTGTCTCCCCATGCTGGTGCGGTTTCTCTTTTGGATGATGGGTCTTTCTCCACCACTGCGGTCCGGTACTCAGGGGAGGGTGGGTCTTGTCCCACCACTGCTGGTGTGGGGTACTCATGGATGGGGGTCTTGTCTCCACCACTGCTGGTGTCTGGTACTCAGTGGATGGTGGGTCTTGTCTCCACCACTGCTGGTGTCTGGTACTCAGTGGATGGTGGGTCATGTCTCCACCACTGCTGGTGTCTGGTACTCAGTGGATGGTGGGTCTTGTCTCCACCACTGCTGGTGTCTGGTACTCAGTGGATGGTGGGTCTTGTCTCCACCACTGCGGGTGTCGTACTCAGGGGATGGGGGGTCAGTCTCCACCATGCTGTGTCTGGTACTCAGTGGATGGGGGTCATGCTCCACCCTGCGGGTGTCGGGTACTCGGTTTTCAAGTCACGAAACTCATCTGACCTTAGCCTTGCTAAAGGTGACATCCTCTCGATTGATACAAATGATCACCCCTCGATTTGATTGGTGATCAGTCCCCTCGTCTTGATACAAGGTGGTCAGTCCCCTCGACTTGTTTGAAGGTGAAACGTTCCCTCGACTTGGTAGAAAGTTATCAGTCCCCTCCATATGGTAGGTGATCAGTCCCCTCGACTTGGTAGAAAGTGATCACCCCTCGATTTGGTAGAAGTTTATCAGTCCCCTGACTTGGAAAAGGGGCTATCATCCCCTCGACTTGGTAGAAAGTGATCAGTCCCCTCGATTTTGGTAAAGGCTACACCCCTCGATTTGGGTAAAAGGCTTCACCCCTCGACTTGGTAGAAAGTGATCAGTCCCCTCGACTTGGTAAAAGGCTATCAGTCCCCTCGACTTGGTAGAAAGTGATCAGTCCCCTCGACTTGGTAGAAGGCTATCAGTCCCCTCGACTTGGTAAAAGGCTATCAGTCCCTTGAGGTAATCTCTCGACTGTTATTGCTTTGTTTTTTTTGTAAATAGGGAGGATTTGAAAAGGGGACTTGATCAGGGAGGGGAATTCTCCTCCCCACCGGATCAATCCTGAAAAAAACCTCTGACTAATCTCGTATGACCCTACGGGTTTTAGTGCTCCCTTGAATATGGGAATACTAAAAAGAAAGAAGAGGAAGAACAAGAAGAGGAAAACAAGAAGAGGAAGAACAAGAAGATGAAGAAAGAAGAGGAAGAAAAGAAGAGGGAAAAACAAGAAGATGAAAAACAAAAAGAGGGAAAACAAGAAGAGGAGAACAAGAAATAAAAAAAAGAAATGAAGAACAAGAAGAGGGAAAAACAAAAGAGGAAGAACAAGAAAAGGAAGAAAAGAAGAGGAAGAAAAAAGAAAATAACAAAAAGAACAAAAGAAAACAAGAAACAAGAAGATGAAGAAAAAGAAGTTTAAAACAAAAAAGGAAAACAAGAAGAGGAAAACAAGAAGATGAAAAAAAAAGAAAATGAAGAACAAGAAGAGGGAAAAAACAAGAAGAGAAAACAAAAAGAGGAAGAACAAGAAGAGGGAAGAACAAGAAGATGAAGAACAAGAAAAACAAGAAGAAAAAGATGAAGAACAAGAAGATGAAACAAGAAGAGGGAAAACAAAAGAGGAAGAACAAGAAGAAAGAAAAACAAGAAGAGGAAGAACAAGAAGAGGAAGAACAAAAAGAGGGAAAACAAGAAGGGAGAACAAGAAAAGGGAAAAACTAAAGAGGAAAACAAGAAAGGGGAACAAAAATGAAAACAAGAAGATAAGAACAAGAAGATGAAAACAAAAGAGGAAGAACAAGAAGATGAAGAACAAAAGAGGAAGAACAAAAGGAAGAACAAGAAAGGAAGAACAAGAAAAAGGGAAAAAAAGAAATGAAAAACAAGAAGATAAGAAAAAAAAGAGGAAGAACAAAAGAGGAAAACAGAAGATGAAGAACAAAGAAGAAGAACAAGAAGAAAACAAGAAAAATGAAGAAAAAGAAATGAAGAACAAGAAAAGGGGAAAAACAAGAAATGAAAAACAAGTAAGGAAGAACAAAAGAGGAAAACAAGAAGAGGGAAAAAAAGAAGAGAAAAAACAAGAAGAAGAACGAAAAAAACAAGAAGATGAAAAACAAGAAATGAAAAACAAAAGAGGAAAAAAGAAGAGGGAAAACAGAAGAGAAGAAAAAAGAAAAGGAAGAAAAAAAAGAGGAAAACAAAAGAGGAAGAACAAAAAGATGAAGAACAAGAAGATAAGAAGAACAAGAAATGAACAAGAAGAGGAAGAACAAGAAGAGGAAAACAAGAAGAGGAAGAACAAGAAGATGAAGAACAAAAAGAGGAAGAAAAGAAGAGAAGAAAAAGAAGAGGAAGAACAAAAAGAGGAAAAACAAGAAGATGAAGAAAAAGAAGAAGAACAAGAAGAACAAGAAGATGAAGAACAAGAAGAAGAACAAGAAAAGAAAAGAAGTGAAAAAAAAGAAATGAAGAACAAAAAAAGGGGAAAAACAAATGAAAAAAAAGAAGAGGGAAAAACAAAAAGAGGAAGAACAAAAATGAAAACAAAAAATGAAAACAAGAAGATGAAAACAAGAAAAGGGAAAAACAAGAAGATGAAAAACAAGAAGATAAGAACAAGAAGAAAGAACAAGAAGAGGAAGAACAAGAAATGAAAAAACAAGAAGATGAAGAACAAAAAACAAGAAGAGGAAAAACAAGAAAGGGAAGAACAAGAAGAGGAAGAACAAGAAGAGGAAGAACAAGAAGAGGAAGAACAAGAAGATGAAGAACAAGAAGAGGAAGAACAAGAAGAGGAAGAACAAGAAGAGGAAGAACAAGAAGATGAAGAACAAGAAGATGAAGAACAAGAAGAGGAAGAACAAGAAGATGAAGAACAAGAAGATGAAGAAGAGGAAGAACAAGAAGAGGAAGAACAAGAAGAGGAACAAGAAGAGGAAGAACAAGAAGAAGAACAAGAAGAAGAACAAGAAGAGGAAGAACAAGAAGAGGAAGAACAAGACGAAGAAGAGAAAGAAGTAAAAGATTACGAAAGAAATGAGAAGAAGAAAATCAAGAAAATAAAAGAAAGTTGACTGAAGGAGAAAAAGATGATTATCGAAGAAAGTTGAACAAGAAATTAAGAATAAAACAGAAGATTATGTAAAGAAGGAGAAGACGTAAATAGCAAGAAAGCAGAAGAAAGAGAAGACACAGAAGATGTGTGATAGTGAGGTTATGAACGGAGGATCGAGCCTTCAACTCTTCCATTATGGAGTGTACTCACTTAATTGTGGCTGCAGGGGTCGAGACTCAGCTCCTGGCCCCGCCTCTTCACTGAGTGCTACTTGTTCGTCTTTCTCCCTGCTCCATGAGCTTTATCATACCTCGTCTTAAAACTATGTATGGTTCCTGCCTCCACTACGTCACTTTCTAGGCTATTCCACTTCCAGACAACTCTATGACTGAAGAAATACTTCCTAACATCCCTGTGACTCATCTGAGTCTTCAACTTCCAACTGTGACCTCTTGTTTCTGTGTCACATCTCTGGAACATCCTGTCTCTGTCCACCTTGTTTATTCCACGCAGTATTTTGTATGTCGTTATCATGTCTCGGTGGCCCGGTGGCCTGGTGGCTAAAGCTTCCGCTTCACACACGGAGGGCCCGGGTTCGATTCCCGGCGGGTGGAAACATTTCGACACGTTTCCTTACACCTATTGTCCTGTTCACCTAGCAGCAAATAGGTACCTGGGTGTTAGTCGACTGGTGTGGGTCGCATCCTGGGGGACAAGATTAAGGACCACAATGGAAATAAGTTAGACAGTCCTCGATGACGCACTGACTTTCTTGGGTTATCCTGGGTGGCTAACCCCCCGGGGTTAAAAATCCGAACGAAATCTTATCTTATCTTATCCCTAACCCTCCTGTCCTCCAGTGTCGTCAGACCGATTTCCCTTAACCTTTCTTCGTAGGACATTTCCCTTAGCTCTGGGACTAATCTTGTTGCAAATCTTTATACTTTTTCTAATTTCTTGACTTTTTGACCAGGTGTGGGTTCCAAACAGGTGCTACATACTCCAGTATGAGCCTGACGTACACGGTGTACAGAGTCTTGAACGATTCCTTACTAAGGTATAGGAACGCTATTCTCAGGTTTGCCAGGCGCCCATATGCCGCAACAGTTATCTGGTTGATGTGTGCCTCAGGAGATATGCTCGGTGTTATACTCGCCCCAAGATCTTTCTCCTAGAGCGAGGTTTGCAGTCTTTGGCCACCTAGCCTATACTCTGCGGTCTTCTTTACCCTTCCCCGACCTTCATGACTTTGCATTTGGCAGGGTTAAATTCTAGGAGTCAGTTGCTTGACCAGGTGTCCAGTCTGTCCAGGTCTCTTTGTAGTCCTGCCTGATCCTCATCTGATTTAATTCTCCTCATTAACTTCACAACATCTGCGAACAGGGACACTTCTGAGTCTAACCCTTCCATCATGTCGTTCACATATACCAAAAATAGCACTGGTCCTAGGACAGACCCTTGTGGGACCCTGCTCGTCACAGATGCCCACTGTGATACCTCATCACATAACATGACTAGTTGTTGCCTCCCTGTCAGGTATTCTCTGATCCATTGCAGTGCCCTCCCTGTTATACGCGCCTGATCCTCCAGCTTCTGCACTAATCTCTTGTGAGGAACTGTGTCAAAGGCCTTCTTGCAGTCCACGAAAATGCAATCAACCCACCCCTCTCTTGTTTTACTACAGTTACCTTGTCATAAAGCTCCAGAGGGTTTGTGACACAGGATTTGCCTTCCATGAATCCGTGCTGGTTGTCGTTTATAAGTTTGTTCCATTCCAGGTGCTCCACCACTCTCCTCCTGATAATCTTCTCCATGACTTTGCTTACTATACACGTCAGTGACACTGGTTTGTAATTTACTGCCTCTTTTCTGTTTCCTTTCTTGAAGATGGGGAATACATTTGCCGTCTTCCATACCTCAGGTAGTTGCCCAATTTCAAGGGATGTGTTGTCGTTAGTAGCACACACAGTGTCTCTGCTCCCTCTCTAAGGACACACAAATAGATGTCCGGTCCCACCGCCTTTGAGGTATCAAGGTCACTTAACAGCTTCTTCACCTCCTCCCCAGTTGTGTGTATGTCATCCATCACTTGTTGTGTTGGTATATCACTTTGTTGGTATATCCCTTGTGTTGGTATGTCCCTTGTGATGGTATATCCCTTGTGTTGGTATGTCCCTTATGTTGGTATATCCCTTGTGTTGGTATATCCCTTGTTGGTGTAACCCTCTGTTTTGTCTTCCCAATGTCCCTTCTGATGTTATGAACGGAGGACTGAGCCTTCAGCTGGCTACATTAATATATATCGTAGTTGTAGTTTACATCAACTAGTTGGTTTAGAAAGACACGTAAGCAAACACTATAACATATTTATTAGAAAACGTTTCGGTCCTGGAACCTTGATCACTTCTAGAAGTGATCAAGGTTCCAGGACCGAAACGTTTTCTAATAAATATGTTATAGTGTTTGCTTACGTGTCTTTCTAAACCAACTTGTCGGTATTTATTACCAAGGTTTATACACATCAACTAGTCATTTTTGTAGTGAAGTAGTCGTGTTGTCGTTAGTCTTTTTAGTCGTGTTGTAGTTCCTCGTAGTGTTCTCGTTCTTGTAGTCGTCAGTGTGGTCGTGTTGTAGTGATGAAATCGTCCCAGTAGTCGTAGTTATTCTTGTAGTTATCACCACGTTGAGTTTATTATCACTGTAGTCGTTACCACCATTATAGTCCCCCCCCACCCACACCATCCACACACTAACCACCACAACCACCACAAACCCACTACACCACCACCACTAACCACTATCACCACCACCACTACCACCACTACCACTACCACAACCACCACTACCACAACCACCACTACACCACATACACCCACCACCACAACCACCACAACCACTACCACACCACCACCACACACACAACACCCACCACCACAACCACTACCACCACTACCACTACCACAACCACCACTACCCCACAACCACACCCACCACACTACCACAAACCCACACCACACCACACCACCACCACACACCACATACCACAACACCACACCACACACCACTACCCACACCACCACCCACCACTACCACACATACCACACCACCACCACTACCCACACCACTACCACCACAACCACCACTACCACAACCACCCACCATACCACTACACCACCACACACACACCACACACTACCACCACCACCCACTACCTACCACAACCACCAACCACCACACCACTACCACACACCACCACTACCACCACCCACCACTACCACACTACCACACACCACCACACCACTACCACAACACACCAACTCACCACACCACCACACCACTACCACAACACCACACCACCTCACCACCACCACTACCAAACTACCACACACCATCATACTACCACCAACCACTACCACCACCACCACACACCACTAACCACACACCACCACCACCACACACTACCACAACCACCACCACCACTACCACACTACCACCACCACCACTACCATCACCACCACCACTAACCAAATACTACCACTACTACCCTCAATACTACCACCACTACCACAACCACTACCACCAACCACCACCACCACCACTACCACAACCACCACCACCACCACCACACCACTACCATCACCACCACCACCTACCAATACTACCACTACTACCATCAATACTACCACCACTACCACAACACCACCACCACTACCACAACCACCACCACCACTACCATCACCACCACCACTACCAATACTACCACTACTACCATCGATACTACCACCACTACCACAACCATTACCACAACCACCACCACCACCACCACCACTACCACAACCACCATCACCACCACCACTACCACAACCACCATCACCACCACCACTACCAATTCTACCACTACTACCATCGATACTACCACCACCAATACTACCACCACCACCACCACCACCACCACTACCACCACTACCACCCCTACCACCCCTACCACCACCACTACCACCCCTACCACCACCACTACCACCCCTACCACCACCACTACTACCACCACCACTACTGCCACCATCACCAATACTACCACTACTACCATAAATACTACCACCACTACCACCACCAATACTACTACCTCCACCACCACTACTACCATCGATACTACCACCACTACCACCACTAATACTACTACCTCCACCACCACTACTACCATCGATACTACCACCACTACCACCACCAATACTACTACCTCCACCACCACCACTAACACCATCACCACCACCACCAATACTACCACCACCACCACTACCACCATCACCACCACTACCACCACCACCACTACCACCATCACCACCACTACCACACCACCACCACCACCCACCACCACCACCACCACCTCTAAGAATCAGTGCATCAAGAGAGTCCAGGAAGCAACAACCATGCCCAGACTAGTGATCAACCAAGTGTTTGATCATGACGGTCCTGGACCGCCCTGGAATGAGACCTACACTCTGACCAATCATCATCATCATCCTCCACTCTAACAACCTCCGTTGTTTGCCTAACAACATCTCAAACGACCTGTAAACAACGATTTACCAAGAAATACTTCCCAGGGACCCTGAGACCTGTGTCCTTGTTTGGTCTACATAAACACAGGACGATTATTTTAATTCTCTCACAGTTACCCCATAAAGACCACGACTTAAAAAAAAACACACATTTACCATCATTCGAACCATATCTATTTTTCCAGGGCAGTTACCTTGGAATAATCACTTTAGTTACGTGATAATTTGAGCTTGTAAGTGTAGGTCACTGTATTCGCCTCCTGTAAAGTGTGAATCCGGATGTCTGGTTTTCCCTGAATCCCTTCGTAGATGTTGCACTCCAACAGCACATCAAATCCTTAAGAATAATAGGGTCTAACTATCTTAAATATTAACTAATTTTCTTTCATCTTGTGAAACGAAGGCAGGAAGGAAGGCAGGATAGAAGGAAGGAAGGAAGAAGGTAGGAAGGAAGGTAGGAAGGCAGGAAGGCAGGAAGGAAGGCAGGATAGAAGGAAGGAAGGAAGAAGGTAGGAAGGAAGGTAGGAAGGCAGGAAGGAAGGTAAGAAGGAAGGTAGGATAGAAGGTAGGATAGAAAGAAGGCAGGGAGGAAGGTAGGAATGAAAATAAGGAAGGTAGGAAAGAAAGAAGGAAGGCAAAGAAGGAAGGAAGGCAGGAAAGAAGGAAGGCAGGAAAGGAGGAAGGCATTGAAGAAGGAGGGCAGGAAGAAAGGTAAGAACGAAGGCAGGCAGGAAGGCAGAAAGGAATTCAAGAAAGAAAACAGGAAAGAAGACAGGAAAGAAGGCAGGAAAGAAGGCAGAAAGAAGAGGTTGGTGTAGCCAGGTAGTAATTACCCAGGTGAGGCTGCTGCCTCACCTGGGGCCAAGTGTATCAATTTTATTTTGGTGTTGATGTAAATGCCACTCAACAGGATTTTTATCAAGGTCACTTTGCTTTCTCATTCTTAATCTCCTCCCTTTTCACCCTCTTCTCTCCCCTTTCTCCTTATATATATTATATATATATATATATATATATATATATATATATATATATATATATATAATATATATATATATAATTTATTTATATATGTCGTGCCAGATGGGTAAAACTTGCAATTTTGGCTTAAACAGCAACGCTCTTCTTGCCGAATAAGGCAAACGAAAATTTGTGTATGCAGTAATTTCGCAAAAATAATTTTGAACCTAACGAAAAAAAAATTTTTTTCATAGTGTTTGTTTATTATTAAATTATTGTTAACGTATCTAAAATATATTTAGCTGGATTAGGCTAAATTAAAATATGCTTGTTATAATAAGGTCAGGTAAGTTTCCTACGGTTCTTTTGGTATAAAATTATTAGTTTTTAAGAAGATAACATTCTTGTTTCAGGAAGCAACAGGCTTTAAGCCGCCTCAAGGAGGATAAGAGAGGGGTAGAGAGGGTCAGAGAGGGGTAGAGAGGGTCAGAGAGGGGTAGAGAGGGGCAGAGAGGGGTAGAGAGGGTCAGAGAGGGGTAGAGAGGGTCAGAGAGGGGTAGAGAGGGTCAGAGAGGGGTAGAGAGGGGCAGAGAGGGGTAGAGAGGGGCAGAGAGGGGTAGAGAGGGGCAGAGAGGGGTAGAGAGGGTCAGAGAGGGGTAGAGAGGGGCAGAGAGGGGTAGAGAGGGGCAGAGAGGGGTAGAGAGGGGCAGAGAGGGGTAGAGAGGGGTAGAGAGGGGTCAGAGAGGGGCAGAGAGGGGCAGAGAGGGGGTAGAGAGGGGCAGAGAGGGGTAGAGAGGGGTAGAGAGGGTCAGAGAGGGGTAGAGAGGGGCAGAGAGGGGTAGAGAGGGGCAGAGAGGGGTAGAGAGGGGCAGAGAGGGGTAGAGAGGGTAGAGGGGTCAGAGAGGGGCAGAGAGGGGTAGAGAGGGTCAGAGAGGGTAACGAGGGCAGAGGGGTAGAGAGGGGCAGAGAGGGGTAGAGAGGGGCAGAGAGGGGTAGAGAGGGGCAGAGAGGGTAGAGAGGGGCAGAGAGGGGTAGAGAGGGGTAGAGAGGGTAGAGAGGGTCAGAGAGGGGCAGAGAGGGGTAGAGAGGGGTAGAGAGGGGCAGAGAGGGGTAGAGAGGGGCTAGAGAGGGGTAGAGAGGGGTAGAGAGGGGCAGAGAGGGGTAGAGAGGGGCAGAGAGGGGTAGAGAGGGGCAGAGAGGGGTAGAGAGGGGCAGAGAGGGGGAGAGAGGGGTAGAGAGGGGGAGAGAGGGGCAGAGGGGGGGTAGAGAGGGGCAGAGAGGCGGGTAGAGAGGGGCAGAGAGGGGTAGAGAGGGGCAGAGGAGGGGTAGAGGAGGGGTAGAGAGGGGTAGAGAGGGGCAGAGAGGGGTAGAGAGGGGCAGAGAGGGGTAGAGAGGGGCAGAGGGGGTAGAGAGGGGCAGAGAGGGGTAGAGAGGGTAGAGAGGGTAGAGGAGGGGCAGAGAGGGTAGAGAGGGGCAGAGAGGGGTAGAGAGGGGTAGAGAGGGGCAGGGGAGGGGTAGAGAGAGGGCAGAGAGGGTAGAGGAGAGGGGCAGAGAGGGGTAGAGAGGAGAGTAGAGAGGGGCAGAGAGGGGTAGAGAGGGGCAAGAGATGAGTAGAGAGGGGTAGAGAGGGGCAGAGAGGGTAGAGAGGGCAAGAGGGGTTTTGAGAGGGGTAAAAGAGGGTCAGAGAGGGGTAGACGAAGGGTAGAGAGGGGTATAAGGGCAGAGAGGGGTGAGAGGGGTAGAGAGGGTCGAGAGAGGGTAGAGAGGGCAGAGAGGGGTAGAGAGGGTAGAGAGGGGCAAGAGGGGTAGAGAGGGGCAAGAGGGGTAGAGAGGGGCAGAGAGGGGTAAGAGGGCAGAGGGGTAGAGAGAGGGTATAGAGGGTCAGAAGGGGTAAAGAGGGGTAGATAGGGGTTAGAGAGGGCAGAGAGGGGTAGAGAGGGAAGGTTGGAGAGGGAGAGGGTGAGAGACGTGAAATAAAGGGAAGAGTGTAGATGGAGGGGAGGCAGGAAGGTGGAGAAGGAAGGAAGAGGGAAACATGGAGGTTGTAGGAAGACTGAAGGGAATGAGAGGGGTAAGAGAGAGAGGAGAGGGAGGAGAGAGAAGAGAGGATGAGAGAGAATGGGGGAAGAGGGAGGAGAGAGAGACGGAGAGAGAGAGAAGGAGAGAGAGAGAGAGAGAGAGTGAGAGAGAGAGAGAGAGAGAAAGGAGAGAGAGCAGAGAGAGAGAGAGAGAGATTATATTTTGTATTTCAGTTTTATTATAGTACTGATGTTACTGTATTTCTGATACAGTACAGAGTTATTAAGAAACAACACAGAAATATTACACAGTATATATTTTTAATTCACGTAAAGCGTTAAACCCGTAAGTTTGTTGTGCATGTTTTGTTGTGAATGGTGTACCGTGGCTTGGTCGACAACGCTCTCGCCTCACACAGTGAGTGTCCGAGGTTCGATCCACAACACAGACGGAAATGTTGGGTATGTTTCCTTACAGTTGCTGTCCCTGTTCACCTAGCAGTAAGTAGGTACCTGGGTGTTAGTCACTTTACACCTGCTGTCACTTCAGCAAGCAGTAAGTAGGTACGTGGGTGTTAGTCACTTTACACCTGCTGTCACTTCACCTAGCAGTAAGTAGGTACCTGGGTGTTAGTCACTTTACACCTACTGTCACTTCACCTAGCAGTAAGTAGGTACCTGGGTGTTTAGTCACTTTACACCTGCTGTCACTTCAGCAAGCAGTAAGTAGGTACGTGGGTGTTAGTTTACTTTACCCTGCTGTCACTTCAGCAAGCAGTAAGTAGGTACCTGGGTGTTAGTCACTTTACACCTACTGTCACTTCACCTAGCAGTAAGTAGGTACCTGGGTGTTAGTCACTTTACACCTGCTGTCACTTCACCTAGCAGTAAGTAGGTACGTGGGTGTTAGTCACTTTACACCTGCTGTCACTTCACCTAGCAGTAAGTAGGTACCTGGGTGTTAGTTACTTTACACCTGCTGTCCCTGCTCACCTAGCAGTAAGTAGGTACCTGGGTGTTAGTTACTTTACACCTACTGTCCCTGTTCACCTAGCAGTAAGTAGGTACCTGGGTGTTAGTCACTTTACACCTGCTGTCCCTATTCACCTAGCAGTAAGTAGGTACGTGGGTGTTAGTCACTTTACACCTGCTGTCCCTGTTCACCTAGCAGTAAGTAGGTACCTGGGTGTTAGTCACTTTACACCTACTGTCACTTCACCTAGCAGTAAGTAGGTACCTGGGTGTTAGTCACTTTACACCTGCTGTCACTTCACCTAGCAGTAAGTAGGTACGTGGGTGTTAGTCACTTTACACCTGCTGTCACTTCACCTAGCAGTAAGTAGGTACCTGGGTGTTAGTCACTTTACACCTGCTGTCACTTCACCTAGCAGTAAGTAGGTACGTGGGTGTTAGTCACTTTACACCTGCTGTCACTTCACCTAGCAGTAAGTAGGTACCTGGGTGTTAGTTACTTTACACCTGCTGTCCCTGCTCACCTAGCAGTAAGTAGGTACCTGGGTGTTAGTTACTTTACACCTACTGTCCCTGTTCACCTAGCAGTAAGTAGGTACCTGGGTGTTAGTCACTTTACACCTGCTGTCCCTGTTCACCTAGCAGTAAGTAGGTACGTGGGTGTTAGTCACTTTACACCTGCTGTCCCTGTTCACCTAGCAGTAAGTAGGTACGTGGGTGTTAGTCACTTTACACCTGCTGTCCCTGTTCACCTAGCAGTAAGTAGGTACCTGGGTGTTAGTCACTTTACACCTGCTGTCCCTGTTCACCTAGCAGTAAGTAGGTACCTGGGTGTTAGTCACTTTACACCTGCTGTCACTTCACCTAGCAGTAAGTAGGTACCTGGGTGTTAGTCACTTTACACCTGCTGTCCCTGTTCACCTAGCAGTAAGTAGGTACCTGGGTGTTAGTCACTTTACACCTGCTGTCCCTGTTCACCTAGCAGTAAGTAGGTACCTGGGTGTTAGTCACTTTACACCTGCTGTCCCTGTTCACCTAGCAGTAAGTAGGTACCTGGGTGTTAGTCACTTTACACCTACTGTCACTTCACCTAGCAGTAAGTAGGTACCTGGGTGTTAGTCACTTTACACCTACTGTCACTTCACCTAGCAGTAAGTAGGTACCTGGGTGTTAGTCACTTTACACCTGCTGTCACTTCACATAGCAGTAAGTAGGTACGTGGGTGTTAGTCACTTTACACCTGCTGTCACTTATCCTAGCAGTAAGTAGGTACGTGGGTGTTAGTCACTTTACACCTGCTGTCACTTCACCTAGCAGTAAGTAGGTACCTGGGTGTTAGTCACTTTACACCTGCTGTCCCTGTTCACCTAGCAGTAAGTAGGTACCTGGGTGTTAGTCACTTTACACCTGCTGTCACCTCACCTAGCAGTAAGTAAGTACCTGGGTGTTAGTCACTTTACACCTACTGTCACTTCACCTAGTAGTAAGTAGGTACGTGGGTGTTAGTAGGCTCGTGTGGGTGGCATCCTGGGGGACAAGATTGAGGACCACAGTGGAAATAAGACCCACAGTGCCTGGGTTACCCTGAGTGTTTAACCCTCCCTACCCTGGGTTATTGTAGATGGCTAACCCTCCCTACCTTGTCTTACCCTGGGTGGCTAACCCTCCCGGTTACAAATCCTGGAAAATATTGTCTTAATCATATAGCAATAGTCAAGCAGGTTAGGTAAGATTTGTCAGGAAACAGGACAAGTGTTTCCCGACCCACAGTTGGAGCTTTTGGTAATCTGATGGAAACCTTACCCTGGCTTAAATATTCACCCCTTTAAGGATTTTGATTATGTATATAAAAGGCATAATTGTTGGATTACAGGTACTGTGATGCCCCTGGGCTACAGGTACTGTGATGCCCCTGGGCTACAGGTACTGTGATGCCCCTGGGCTACAGGTACTGTGATGCCCCTGGGCTACAGGTACTGTGATGCCCCTGGGCTACAGGGACTGTGATGCCCTGGGCTACAGGTACTGTGATGCCCTGGGCTACAGGTACTGTGATGCCCCTGGGCTACAGGTACTGTGATGCCCCTGGGCTACTGGGACTGTGATGCCCCTGGGCTACAGGGACTGTGATGCCCCTGGGCTACAGGTACTGTGATGTCCCTGGGCTACAGGTACTGTGATGTCCCTGGGCTACAGGTACTGTGATGCCCATGGGCTACAGGTACTGTGATGCCCATGGGCTACAGGTACTGTGATGCCCCTGGGCTACAGGTACTGTGATGCCCCTGGGCTACAGGTACTGTGATGCCCCTGGGCTACAGGTACTGTGATGCCCCTGGGCTACAGGGACTGTGATACCCCTGGGCTACAGGTACTGTGATACCCCTGGGCTACAGGGACTGTGATACCCCTGGGCTACAGGTACTGTGATGCCCCTGGGCTACAGGGACTGTGATGCCCCTGGGCTACAGGTACTGTGATGTCCCTGGGCTACAGGTACTGTGATGCCCCTGGGCTACAGGTACTGTGATGCCCCTGGGCTACAGGTACTGTGATGCCCCTGGGCTACAGGGACTGTGATGCCCCTGGGCTACAGGTACTGTGATGCCCCTGGGCTACAGGACTGTGATGCCCCTGGGCTACAGGTACTGTGATGCCCGGTCAGGTCTGTGATGCGAGGGCTACAGGTACTGTGATGCCCCTGGGCTACAGGGACTGTGATGCCCCTGGGCTACAGGTACTGTGATGCCCCTGGACTACAGAGACTGTGATGCCCCTGGCCTACAGGTACTGTGATGCCCCTGGGCTACAGGTACTGTGATGCCCCTGGGCTACAGGGACTGTGATGCCCCTGGCTACAGGGACTGTGATGCCCCTGGGCTACAGTTACTGTGATGTCCCTTGGCTACAGGTACTGTGATTCCCCTGGGCTACATGTACTGTGATGTCCCTGGGCTACAGGGACTGTGATGCCCCTGGGCTACAGGTACTGTGATGCCCCTGGGCTACAGGTACTGTGATGCCCCTGGGCTACAGGTACTGTGATGCCCCTGGGCTACAGGTACTGTGATGCCCCTGGGCTACAGGTACTGTGATGCCCCTGGGCTACAGGTACTGTGAGGCCCCTGGGCTACAGGGACTATGAGGCTCCTAGGCTACAGGGACTGTCAGGCCCTCGGGCTACATGTACTGTGAGGCCCCTGGGCTACAGGGACTATGAGGCTCCTAGGCTACCTGTCAGGCTACTGCATTACAGGTACTGTCAGGCCCCTGGGCTAGAGGTACTGTGAAGCCTCTGGGCTACAGATACTGTGAGGCCCCAGGCCAACAGGTTCTGTCAGGCCCAAGGGCTACAGGTACTGTCAGGCCCCTGAGCTACAGGGACTGCTAGGCCCCTGGCTAGAGGTCCTGTGAAGCCCTTGGGCTAGAGGTATTGTGAGGCTCCTGGGCTACAGGTACTGTCAGGCCCCTGGGCTACGGGTACTGTCAGGCCCCTGGTCTACAGGTACTGTCAGGGCCCTAGGCTACAGGTGCTGTGAGGCCCCTGGCGTCGAGGTGCTGTGAGGCCCCTGGGGCTACAGGGATTGTTAGGTCTCTGAGCTACAGGGACTGTCAGGCCCCTAAGCTACAAAGACTGTCAGGCCCATGGGATACAGGGACTTTCAGCTGCATGGCCTGGAACAAGGTGGTCAGTCCCTCAGCCTGGAGAAGAGTTCAGCTGCATGGCCCGGAACAAGGTGGAAAACCCCAAGAAAACCTGGAAAAAGAAGAAGGGGAAAAAGGGGGAAAAAAGGTGGGTCAGTCCCTGGGCGGGAAGTTTGGGCATTAACAAGGTGGGGGGGGCCCTCACAAGAGAAGACCGGGGCTAAGGTTTGGAAAGTTTGTATTGGAGGCCTGAGGGACTTTGTTAATAAACACTTTAGGGGAAGATTAATTTTAGCATAACCGACACAAAAAGAGAGTGTTTTGGGCGACCTTTTTTGGCCCCAACTTCGGGACCCAGTTACCCAAGTATTAACAGAAGGAAAGAAAGAAAGGTAAAACAGGAAAGGTGTGGGGGGTAGGTATAAGAGTTTAGGGTATTTTAGTTGGGAAGTGTTGAGGGGGATAAGGAGGGGGAGAATTTTTAAATTTAAAAGGGAAAGGGGAGTGCAAGGGACTAGTTCCCAAAAGAGGGAGAGAAAAGTGCACAGGGGGTGGATGAAAAGGAAGGTGAAATAACAAAAGAAGGAAAGAAACCGGAAGGGAAGGAATAAGACAACCAGGAGGGGGAAAAAGGAACAAAAGGAAAAAGTGGAATGAATGAAGGAAGGGAACGGAAAAGGAAAAAGGAAAAATGTTTTCAAGGTTAAGCATCAAGGGTGCGGAATTGGACATTTTTAAATGAAATGGAGGGGAAGGGATTAAAGACCAAGAGGGTAAGGTTCATAACAAGGAAAGGGGTTATAAAGGGTCCAAAGTGACGTTCGATTGATGTAGGGAAAAAACAGTTTTACCCAGAAGACCAGCAAAGGAGGGCCTAGCGACACAGAAGAGAATTTATTCGGAAGGCCTTAACCACCAAGGCTATAAGTCGGTCAGAAAGAGATGACCAGTTTCTCAAAGGGAATTAAAGGACAAATAAAGGGGGAAAGTGAGAGGCCCAACCAAAGGAAACATCTTAAGGGGGGAGAGGAATGAACGAGATTGTCAAAATGTATATCTACAATATATCTTAATTCTAAACCCCAAATTTTGTTAATTAAAGATTTTGGAAATGTATTGAAAGGCAAGGGCCCGAAAGTCGGTAAGTTTTTTAGAAAATTACTTTACACTAACAGACTCTAAATGGAAGGGGAGCCAAAAGGGGGGAAACGTTTTTAATAAGATAAATTTATGTGGAAAACTGGGATAAAATTTCGGGGGGCCGGAGTTTAAAAGTTTAAGAACATTTTTTTGACAGGAAACTGATAGGAAAAGTGTGAATTGTACAGCCACGGGCTGGAACGGTAAACCAAAAGGAAAAACCTGTTCGGGAACCGGTGGACTTAGGAATAAGAAAGGGAACAAGGTTAGATCCCTCAGTTTAAAAAATGGGGAAACAAATTTTGAAGCTTCAAGAAAAGAAAAGCTGGACATGAGAAGGCCAAGATTAAAACACAGCGAAACCAAGTTGAAGGTCGAAAGAGATGGGAAAATGAAAAAGGTGAAGTTTAAAATGTAAGAAACAAGGAACAAGGAGAAGGCCCAAATATAGACACGGACAGAGGTTCAAAAATAATACCTGGAAGGAAAAGGAATAAGATCTAAAACAGCGAGACAAAGAAAGATCTTTAAGATTTAGAAACACCTTAATGGGCCTTCTTCAAACACGGAAACAAGGAAATCTTCAAGATCATTAGAAAAGGGACTCAAACTTCAAGATAAGCATCTTAAAAGGTTGTTGGGAACCGAACCCGTCAAGGGGAAAGTCTTAAGATAACAAATCCCACTATAACATCAAAATCTCAAAAAAATACACTCTTAACAATTATTTTCAAATTCAAAACCCCCACAATCTTCGATATCAGCCGCCGGGACGTTAGAGTTTTTAAAAAGGAAAATATGGCCAAGTGGAAAAAGTCTTGTAAGCCTTCTCTAAAATTTAAGTTATTAAATGCTAACATTTATTTCATACAAAAACTCTATATTTCAGATATAGCCCTAAAGTGTAAAAGCTTCCTTTTCAAAAAAGATACCCAACTGTAAAGTTCTTATAAAACCTTCAACGTGTATTTTAAAATTTTTCAAAACCTGGGAAAAATCAAGTCTTAAGATTTTTCCTGGTGAACGGTAAATTTCTTAAAAATGCTGGAACAAGTGTAGAAGTCTTCAGATTCAGAAACACTGCTGGAACAAGGTTTAGAAGTCTTCAAGATTCAGAAACACTGCTGGAACAAGTGAAAGTCTTCAAGATATAAGAAACACTGCTGGAACAAGTGTAGAAGTCTTCAAGATATCAGAAACACTGCTGGAACAAGTGTAGAAGTCTTCAAGATATCAGAAACACTGCTGGAACAAGTGTAGAAGTCTTCAAGATATCAGAAACACTGCTGGAACAAGTGTAGAAGTCTTCAAGATATAGAAACACTGCGGGAACAAGTGTAGAAGTCTTCAAGATATCAGAAACACTGCGGAACAGTGTAGAAGTCTTCAAGATATCAAAACACTGCTGGAACAAGTGTAGAAGTCTTCAAGATTTTAGAAACACTGCTGAACAAGTGTAGAAGTCTTCAAGATATCAGAAACACTGCTGGAACAAGTGTAGAAGTCTTCAAGATATAAGAAACACTGCTGGAACAAGTGTAGAAGTCTTCAAGATATAAGAAACACTGCTGGAACAAGTGTAGAAGTCTTCAAGATAAAAGAAACACTGCTGGAACAAGTGAGAAGTCTTCAAGATATAAGAAACCTGCTGGAACAAGTGAGAAGTCTTCAAGATTAGAAACACTGTGGAAAAAGTGTAAAAGTCTTCAAGATATAAGAAACACTGCTGGAAACAAGTAAAAATCTTCAAAATATAAAAACACTGCGGAACAAGTGTAGAAGTCTTCAAGATAAGAAAACTGCTGGAACAAGTGTAGAAGCTTCAAGATATAAGAAACACTGCTGGAACAAGTGTAGAAGTCTTCAAGATATAAGAAACACTGCTGGAACAAGTGCAGAAGTCTTCAAGATATCAGAAACACTGCTGGAACAGGTAGAAGTCTTCAAGATATCAAAAAACACTGCTGGAACAAGTGTAGAAGTCTTCAAGATTCAGAAACACTGCTGGAACAAGTGAGAAGTCTTCAAGATATCAGAAAAAATGTTGGAACAAGTGTAGAAGTCTTCAAGATACAGAAAAACATGCGGGAACAAGTGTAGAAGTCTTCAAGATATCAGAAACAACTGCTGGAACAAGGTAGAAGTCTTCAGATATCAAAAACCCACTGCTGGAACAAGTGTAAAGTCTTCAAGATATCAAAAAACAATGCTGGAAAACAAGTGTAGAAGTCTTCAAGATATCAGAAACACTGCTGGAACAAGTGTAGAAGTCTTCAAGATATCAGAAACACTGTGGAACAAGTGTAGAAGTCTTCAGATATCAGAAACAATGCTGGAACAAGTGTAGAAGTCTTCAAGATATCAGAAACACTGCTGGAACAATGAGAAGTCTTCAAGATATCAGAAAAAATGCTGGAACAAGTGTAGAAGTCTTCAAGATTTTAGAAACACTGCTGGAACAAGTGAGAAGTCTTCAAGATATCAGAAACATGCTGGAACAAGGAAAGAAGTCTTCAAGATACAGAAACACTGCTGGAACAAGTGTAGAAGTCTTCAAGATGTAGAAACATTCTGGAACAAGTGGTAAAGTCTTAAAGATATCAGAAACACTGCGGGAAAACAAGTGTAGAAGTCTTCAAGATATCAGAAACAATGCTGGAACAAGTGTAAAAGGGTCTTCAAGATACCCAGAAACACGCTGGAACAAGTGAGAAGTCTTCAAGAAATCAGAAACATGCGGGAAACAAGTGTAAAGTCTTAAAGATATCAGAAACACTGCTGGCAAGTGTAAAAGTCTTCAGATATCAGAAACAACTGCTGGAACAAGTGAAAGAAGTCTTCAAGATATCAGAAACACTGCTGGAACAATTTGAGAAGTCTTCAAATACAGAAAAAATGCGGGAACAAGTGTAGAAGTCTTAAAGATATAAGAAACACTGCTGGAACAAGTGAGAAGTCTTCAAAAATATCAGAAAAAATGCTGGAACAAGTGTAGAAGTCTTCAAGATATCAGAAACACTGCTGGAACAAGTGTAGAAGTCTTCAAGATATAAGAAACACTGCTGGAACAAGTGTAGAAGTCTTCAAGATATAAGAAACACTGCTGGAACAAGTGTAGAAGTCTTCAAGATATAAGAAACACTGCTGGAACAAGAGCAGAAGTCTTCAAGAGGAAACTGGACAAGTATCTTTACCAGGTGGTGATGGATATGTGCAACACTTGGGTATCACTATTGTGGAAACGTTTCGCCAACCAGTGACTTCATCAGTCCAACACGGAGAAGACTGGATGAATGACAGAAGGTTGAGGTAGTCAGTCCCTGAGTCTGGAATCAATGTGACTTGAAGAATCAAGCTGAGACGTTAACTTAGTGGGAGAAACAATGACAGGTTGGACCTGATAGAACCCATCATGTGGGCGAAACGTAGCAAAGGGTCTCATTATACTGCATTCATATAATTATCATTCGTGTCAGAATTATATATAATTTAACCAATTTCTCAGTGAAGAAATAAATAAATCTTCATGAGTCAGTCATATGACAGGAATGACAGGTTCCTTGTCTCCCACATCTCTCCTTCCTTTTCCTTCCTCTTTCTTCTTCCTTTTTTCCTCCTTTCTTTCCTCCTTTCTTTCCTCCTTTCTTTCCCCCTTCTTTCTTTCCTCCCATCTTTCTTCCCTCCTCCTTTTCCGCCTCTTTCCCCTTTTTTTCCCCCCTTCTTCCTCCCTTCATTTCTTCCTCCCTTTTTCTTCCCCCCTTCTTTCTTTCCTCCTTTCTTCCTCCCTTCTTCTTCCTCCTTTCTTTCCTCCTTCTTTCCCTGTTATTCCTCCCCATTTCCTCTCCCCTTTTCATTACATCCACTCTTCTTCCCCCCTCTTATCTCCTTCCCCTTTCCTCCCTCCCTACTCCCTCCCTCTTTTCTCCCTTTCCCTTTCCTCCCTCCCTACTTCCCCCCTACTTTATCCACTCCCTCCTACCTTCCTACTCCCCTCCCTTTCCCTCCCTACTCCCTCCCACTTCCCTCCCACTTCCCTCCCTATTCCCCCTCTCCCCCCACTTCCCTCCCTACTTCCCTCCCTCCCCCCTACTTCCCCCCTCCCTCCCAACTTCCCTCCTACTCCCCCTCTTCCCCCCTACTTCCCCTACTTCCCCCTCTCCCTCCCAATTCCTCCCTACTTCCTCCCTACTTCCTCCCTCTTTCCCTCCCTACTTCCCCTCCCCCTTCCTCCCTACTTTCCTCCCTACTCCCTCCCTATTCCCTCCCCACTTCCCTCCCTAATTCCCTCCCACCTTCCCTCCCTACTTCCCCCCTACTTTCCTCCCTACTTCCCCCATTTCCTCCCTACTTTCCTCCCTACTTTCCTCCCTACTTCCCTCCCTACTTTCCCTCCCCTAAATTTTCCCCCCTACTTCCCTCCCTACTTCCCTCCCCACTTTCCTCCTACTTTCCCTCCTACTTCCCCCCTACTTCCCTCCCTACTTTCCCTCCTACTTCCCTCCCTACTTCCCCTCCCTTCTTCCCTCCCTACTTTCCCTCCACTTCCCCCCTACTCCCTCCCTTACTTCCCTCCCTACTTTCTCCTACTTCCCCCTCCTACTTCCCTCCCTACTTCCCTCCCTACTTTCCCTCCCTACTTCCCTCCCTACTTTCCCCCCCTACTTCCCTCCCTACTTCCCTCCCCACCCCCTTTCCCCCCCTACTTTTCCCTCCTACTTCCCCCCCTACTTTTCCCCCCCTACTTTCCTCCCTACTTCCCTCCCTACTTTCCTCCCTACTTTCCTCCCTACTTCCCTCCCTACTTCCCTCCCTGGCATTCAAGACTAAAACAGGTTTAAAAAAACTTATCTTTTTAAACCCAAGCCAGTGCGTCTGAAAAGACGGTAAGCCAGGCTGACATCTCCCTGGCTTTGTCCACACAGCTGACTCCAGGCTCGGGGGGAGGGGGAGGGGGAGGGGGGGGGGGAGGGGAGGGGGAAGGGGGAGTGGGGAAGGGGGAGTGGGAGGGGGAGGGGAGGGGGAGTAGTTGAGGAGTAAGTGGAAGGAGGATCAGATGAGGGGAAAAAGAGGTGGTAGAAGGGGAAGGAGAGGAAAGGAGAGAAGGGGAAGAGAGGAAGAGAAGAGGGGAGAAAGAGAATAAGAAGGTATATATACAGCCCTTGTCTATAATGAATGAGGTATATACACCGAGAGGTGTATGTCAGTGTATATACACTGAGAGGTGCATGTCAGTGTATATACACTGAGAGGTGTATGTCAGTGTATATACACTGAGAGGTGCATGTCAGTGTATATACACTGAGAGGTGTATGTCAGTGTATATACACTGAGAGGTGCATGTCAGTGTATATACACCGAGAGGTGCATGTCAGTGTATATACACAGAGAGGTGTATGTCAGTGTATATACACCGAGAGGTGCATGTCAGTGTATATACACTGAGAGGTGTATGTCAGTGTATATACACTGAGAGGTGCATGTCAGTGTATATACACTGAGAGGTGCATGTCAGTGTATATACACTGAGAGGTGCATGTCAGTGTATATACACCGAGAGGTGCATGTCAGTGTATATACACTGAGAGGTGTATGTCAGTGTATATATACTGAGAGGTGCATGTCAGTGTATATACACTGAGAGGTGTATGTCAGTGTATATACACTGAGAAGGTGTATGTCAGTGTATATACACTGAGAGGTGCTATGTCAGTGTATATACACTGGTATACCTATTTGTATATACTGAGAGTGTTGTCGTGTAACACGCGAGGTTTGGCAGCCTCGTGTATGGTCAGAGGTGATCAACAGTGTATATACCTGATGAAGTGTATGTCAGTGTAACACAGACGGTGATGTCAGTGTATATACATGTAGGTGTATGTCCAGTGTATTATACACTGAGAGGTGCATGTTCAGTGTATTACACTGAGAAGTGTATGTCAGTGTATATACATCGAGAGGGCATGTCAGGTATACACTGAGTGTGTTGTCAGTGTATATACCTGGAGTGTTGTCAGTTTTACATGAGGGAATGTTCGTGTTTACCTGGTATACTATTGTAATCGCAAGTGTTGGGTCAACGCCCCTGCGGCTGGTCTGAGTAACAGCCTGTGATGGATCAGTGGTTGATCATCAGGTGTTATCGCTCGTGTGCAAATGAGTAAACCAGCCGGTTGGTCAGTTACTACTTGGTGTGTCATGCCTTCTTGAAGACAGCCAGGGTCTATTGGTATCCCCCTTATGTACTGGAGGCAGTTGATACGTCTTGGCCAACATTGTGTTGTCCCAGTGTTACTCGTGGTCCACTTTCATTACGGGATGTTGTTCATGCCGAGTCTATAACAGCAGTGTGTTAATCAGTGGTTAATATAACAGCAGTGTGTTATCAGTGGATATATAAAGTGTGTTATCAATGGTATATATAACAGCAGTGTGTTATCAGTGGTATATATAACAGCAGTGTGTTATCAGTGGTATATATAGTGTGTTATCAGTGGTATATATAGTGTGTTATCAGTGGTATATATAACAGCAGTGTGTTATCAGTGGTATATATAGTGTGTTATCAGTGGTATATATAGCAGTGTGTTATCAGTGGTATATATAACAGCAGTGTGTTATCAGTGGTATATATAGTGTGTTATCAGTGGTATATATAGCAGTGTGTTATCAGTGGTATATATAGCAGTGTGTTATCAGTGGTATATATAACAGCAGTGTGTTATCAGTGGTATATATAGTGTGTTATCAGTGGTATATATAGCAGTGTGTTATCAGTGGTATATATAACAGCAGTGTGGTTATCAGTGGTATATTAAGTGTGTTAATCAGTGGTATATATAGCAGTGTGTTATCAGTGGTATATATAACAGCAGTGTGTTATCAGTGGTATATATAACAGCAGTGTGTTATCAGTGGTATATATAGTGTGTATCAGTGTGTTATCAGTGTGTATCATGGTAGTGTGTTATCAGTGGTATATATAACAGCAGTGTGTTATAGTGGTTAATAACAGCAGTGTGTTATCAGTGGTATATATAGTGTGTTATCAGTGGTATATATAGCAGTGTGTTATCAGTGGTATACATAACAGCAGTGTGTTATCAGTGGTATATATAACAGCAGTGTGTAATCAGTGGTATATATAACAGCAGTGTGTTATCAGTGGTATATATAACAGCAGTGTGTTATCAGTGGTTCATATACAGGTGTGTTATCAGTGGTATATATAACAGCAGTGTGTAAATCAGTGTGTATATTATATAACAGCAGTGTGTTATCAGTGGTATATATAGTGTGTTATCAGTGGTATATATAACAGCAGTGTGTTATCAGTGGTATATATAAAAAAAGTGTGTTATCAGTGGTATATATAGCAGTGTGTTATCAGTGGTATATATAACACAGTGTGTTATCAGTGGTATATATAACAGCAGTGTTGTGTTATAGTGGTTTTATCATTATATAAGCAGTGTGTTATCAGTGGTATATATAACAGCAGTGTGTTATCAGTGGTATATATAACAGCAGTGTGTTATCAGTGGTATATATAACAGCAGTGTGTTATCAGTGGTGTACATAACAGCAGTGTGTTATCAGTGGTATATATAACAGCAGTGTGTTATCAGTGGTATATATAACAGCAGTGTGTTATCAGTGGTATATATAACAGTGTGTTATCAGTGGTATATATAACAGCAGTGTGTTATCAGTGGTATATATAACAGTGTGTTATCAGTGGTATATATAGTGTGTTATCAGTGGTATATATAACAGCAGTGTGTTATCAGTGGTATATATAACAGCAGTGTGTTATCAGTGGTGTATATAACAGCAGTGTGTTATCAGTGGTATATATAACAGCAGTGTGTTATCAGTGGTATATATAACAGCAGTGTGTTATCAGTGGTATATATAACAGCAGTGTGTTATCAGTGGTGTACATAACAGCAGTGTGTTATCAGTGGTATATATAACAGCAGTGTGTTATCAGTGGTATATATAACAGCAGTGTGTTATCAGTGGTATATATAGTGTGTTATCAGTGGTATATATAACAGCAGTGTGTTATCAGTGGTATATATAGTGTGTTATCAGTGGTATATATAACAGTGTGTTATCAGTGGTATATATAACAGCAGTGTGTTATCAGTGGTATATATAACAGCAGTGTGTTATCAGTGGATTGGTTCGGATAACAGCAGTGTGTTATCAGTGGTATATATAACAGCAGTGTGTAATCAGTGGTATATATAACAGCAGTGTGTTATCAGTGGTATATATAGTGTGTTATCAGTGGTATATATAGTGTGTTATCAGTGGTATATATAACAGCAGTGTGTTATCAGTGGTATATATAGTGTGTTATCAGTGGTATATATAACAGCAGTGTGTTATCAGTGGTATATATAGTGTGTTATCAGTGGTATACATAACAGCAGTGTGTTATCAGTGGTATATATAACAGCGAGATGTCATCCTTGTGAAAGCCAATCAGGAAGCCGCTGTTGACGTCATGCTTCTCAAGTACCAATCAGGAGGCAGCCTTCAGCCGTGACGTCACGGCCGCCATCTTGGGTCCCCAGATGTCAACACAGAAATTAATCTCGACTATGTACAAGTGTTGAGCGAAACAACGACACAAGTATAAGAAAACTTACTATACCAGACGTTATTTATGTTATAATTATTATTATTATTATAATTATTATTATTATTATTATTATAATTATTATTATTATTTATTATTATTATTATTATTATTTATTATATATTATTATTAATATTATTATATTTTATTATATTTATTATTATTATTATTATTATTATTATTATTATTATAATTATTATTATTATTATTATTATTAATGATAAGTTTATTGAAAATAATAATATAATTCAGAATTATTTTCTTTATTAATAATAACTTTATTGATAATCATTATTATTATTTTCTTTTTTAATAATTACTTTATTGATAATTATTAATGTAATAATAATAATTATTAATGTTTTTTATTTATTAATAATAAGTTTCTACATAATAATTCCTTATTTAAATTAAATAAAAATAATTATTATAATTATTACAATAATTATTAATGTAATAATTATAATTATTAATGTTTTTTTTTATTTATTAACAAATTTAAACATAATTCCTTATTTAAATTAAAAAAATTAAATTCATGGGAAGCTCTAAACTCGTAAGGGTGTTTACCTAGAGGGTGTGCTGGGGTCAACGCCCCCCCCCCTCAGTCTTTTCCTGAACCAGGCCTCCGGGTTGATCAGGGGTTGATCAACTAGACTGTTACTGCTGGCCGCATGTAATTCATTTTTCCGGTTAACAAGAAATTATTATCGTTCGTAATTACGCGACAAACCCGTATGAGTAATTAGGTTACAATCTAATTGCTGGTGTACTCACCTGCTTTACATAATTGTGGTTGCAGGGGTCGATTCATAGCTCCTGGCCCCGCCTCTTCACTGGTGGCCTCTCCCTGCTCCGGGAGTTTTATCATACCTCTTCTTAAAGCTATGTATGGTTCCTGCCTCCACTACATCACTCTCCAGATTGTTCCACTTCCTGACAACTCTGTGACTGAAGAAATACTTCCTAACATCCCTGTGACTCATCTGAGTCTTCAACTTCCAGTTGTGTTCCCTTGTTGCTGTGTTCCCTTGTTGCTGTGTCCCCTCGTTGCTCTCTCCCCTTGTTGCTGTGTCCCCTTGTGTTCCCTTGTTGCTGTGTCCCCTTGTGTCCCCTTGTTGCTGTGTCCCTTGTTGCTGTGTCCCTTGTTGCTGTGTCCCCTTGTGTTCCCTTGTTGCTGTGTCTTTTGTTGCTGTGTCCCCTTGTGTTCCCTTGTTGCTGTGTCCCTTGTTGCTGTGTCCCTTGTTGATGTGTCTCTTGTTGCTGTATCCCTCGATGCTCTCCCCTTGTTACTGTGTCCCCTCGATGCTCTCTCCCCTTGTTACTGTGTCCCCTTGTGTTCCCTTGTTGCTGTGTCCCTTGTTGCTGTGTCCCCTTGTGTCCCGTTGTTGCAGTGTCCCCTTGTTGCTCTCTCAATTTGTTGCCGTGTCCCCTTGATGCTCTCTCCCCTTGTTGCTGTGTCCCTTTGTTGCTCTCTCCCCTTGTTGCTGTGTCCCCTTGTTGCTGTGTCCCCTTGTTGCTCTCTCCCCTTGTTGCTCTCTCCCCTTGTTGCTCTCTCCCCTTGTTGCTCTCTCCTCTTGTTGCTCTCTCCCCTTGTTGCTCTCTCCCCTTGTTGCTCTCTCCCCTTGTTGCTCTCTCCCCTTGTTGCTCTCTCCCCTTGTTGCTCTCTCCCCTTGTTGCTCTCTCCTCTTGTTGCTCTCTCCCTTGTTGCTCTCTCCCCTTGTTGCTCTCTCCCCTTGTTGCTCTCTCCCCTTGTTGCTCTCTCTCCTTGTTGCTCTCTCCCCTTGTTGCTCTCTCCCCTTGTTGCTCTCTCCCCTTGTTGCTCTCTCCCCTTGCTGCTCTCTCCCCTTGTTGCTCTCTCCCCTTGTTGCTCTCTCCCCTTGTTGCTCTCTCAACTTGTTGCTGTGCCCCCTTATTGCCGTGTCCCCTTATTGCCGTGTCCCCTTTTTGCCGTGTCCCCTTCTTGCCGTGTCCCCTTGATACTGTGTCCCATTGTTGCTGTGTCCCCTTGTTGCTGTGTCCCCTTGTTGTTGTGTCCCCTTGTTGCTGTGTCTCCTTGTTGCTGTGTCCCCTTGTTGCTGTGTCCCCTTGTTGCCGTGTCCCCTTGTTGCCGTGTCCCCTTGTTGCTGTGCTCCTTGTTGCTCTCTCCCCTTGTTGCCGTGTCCCCTTGCTGCTCTCTCCCCTTGTTGCTGTGTCCCCTTGTTGCTCTCTCCCCTTGTTCCTGTGTCCCTTGTTGCTCTCTACCCTTGTTGCCGTGTCCCCTTGTTGCTCTCTCCCCTTGTTGCTGTGTCCCTTGTTGCTCTCTCCCCTTGTTGCTGTGTCCCTTGCTGCTCTCTCCCCTTGTTGCTGTGTCCCCTTGTTGCCGTGTCCCCTTGTTGCCGTGTCCCCTTGTTGCTCTCTCCCTTGTTGCTGTGTCCCTTGCTGCTCTCTCCCTTGTTTGCTGTGTCCCCTTGTTGCTGTGTCCCCTTGTTGCTGTGTCCCCTTGTTGCTCTCTCCCCTTGTTGCTGTGTCCCCTTATTGCCGTGTCCCCTTATTGCCGTGCCCCCTTGTTGCTGTGTCCCCTTGTTGCTGTGTCCCATTGTTGCTGTGTCCCTTGTTGCTCTCTCCCCTTGTTGCTCTCTCCCTTGTTGCTCTCTCCCCTTGTTGTTGTGTCCCCTTGTTGCTGTGTCCCCTTGTTGCTGTCTCCTCTTGTTGCTGTCTCCCCTTGTTGCTGTGTCCCCTTGTTGCTGTGTCCCCTTGTTGCTGTGTCCCCTTGTTGCTGTGTCCCCTTGTTGCTATGTCCTCTTGTTGTGTCCCCTTGTTGCTGTGTCCCCTTGTTGCTCTCTCGCCTTGTTGCTGTGTCCCTTTGTTGCTGTGTCCCTTTGTTGATGTGTCCCCTTGTTGCTCTGTCCCCTTTTTGTCCCCTTACTCTGTGTGTGTGTGTGTGTGTGTGTGTGTGTTTACACACCTATTTGTGATCGCAGGGGGTCGATTCATAGCTCCTGGCCCCGTCTCTTAGTTGCGTGTGTTTGTCGAAGCTGTGACGTAATTAGCCTAATTATTGAGGGGTTAAATGAGTGATCACCAGTTGGCAAGAGTAATCACGGCTTAATTAGTGCTGTCTTTGTTTTGTTAACGACTGAATGATCAGCACACATACTCCCATGGTGCTTTCCCACGCCAGGGTGAGTTGAGCAGGGAGGACAGGGAGAGGGTGGGGAGGAGGGAAGTGGAGGGAAGGGTAGGTAGTGGAGGGGAGGGAAGGGTGGATAGTGGAGTGGAAGGAAGTGGAGGGAAGGGTGGGTAGTGGAGAGGAGGGATGTGGAGGGAAGGGTGGGTAGTGGAGAGGAGGGAAGTGGAGGGAAGGGTGGGTAGTGGAGAGGAGGGAAGTGGAGGGAAGGGTGGGTAGTGGAGAGGAGGGAAGTGGAGGGAAGGGTGGGTAACGAGTACAGCAAGAACAGAATGATAATGGAATAGAGGAAGGGATAGAAGGAAGGGAACAAGGGATAGAGAAAGGGAGTTACTGAGAGGAGAAAGGGAGAGGAAGGACAGAAAGATGGAGGGATGGAGGAAAGAGTGATTGATAGAAGGGAGAGAAAATAAAGCAGACAGGAAAAAAAGGGTAAAAAATGGAGGAAAATGGAGAAGAGAAGAAGTGAAGGAAAGGGAGAACGAAGGAGAGGAGAGAGAGAATATAGAATAGTGGCACATGATGCTGCTCCAGCACTAACTACTAACTAGAATAAGAATTTAAGAGAAGTGGAGAAATTAGAGAGTAAAAGAAGACAGAGACAGACAGAGGGACACAGACAGAGGGACAGAGACAGACAGACACAGACAGAGACAGAGGGAGAGAGACAGACAGAGACAGAAACAGAGGGACAGAGAGAGAGAGAGAGAACAGTAAAGGATAATGACAATGTTAATCCCAAGCAATTACAGCTTAGACAAAAACACACAACAAAGACACCAGCAACACCTGAGCAACAGCAACAAACACGACATAAACACAACACAAACACCACAAACACAACACAAACGCAAGACAAGCAACACAAACACATCACAAAACATAAACAACACAAACACAACACAAACACAACACAAACACAATCACAAACAACACAAACACAATACAAACATATAAACACATCACAAACACAACACAGACACTCCAAGCATATCATAAACACAACAGACACATCACAACAAACTCAAACACGACATAAACACAACACAAACACATCACAAACACGACATAAACACAACACAAAACACATCACAAACACGACATAAACACAACACAAACACATCACAAACACATCACAAACAACGACAAAACACAACACAAACACAACACAAACACATCACAAACACATCACAAACACGACATAACAAACAACACAAACACACAAACACATCACAAACACGACATAAAACACACAAACACAAACACAACACAAAACTCACAAACACATCACAAACACGACATAAACAACACAAACACAACACAAACACGTCACAAACACATCACAAACACGACATAAACAACACAACACAAACAACACACAACACATCACAAACACATCAAAACACGACAAAACACCAACACAAAACACATCACAAACACGACATAAACACAACACAAACACATCACACACAAACACAACACAAACAACACATACACCAAAACACATCACAAAACACACAACACAAACACACATCACAAACACAACACAAACACATCACAAACACAACACAAACACATCACAAACACATCACAAACACAAACACAAACACACTCACAAACACATCACAAACACATCACAAACACAACACAAACACATAAACACAACTCACACAAAACAATAACAAACACACCACGTGACCACCACTGCTCATCTCACTCTCAACAAGAACAGACAAAAACACAACAGGTCACACCTGGACTAACAAAGACACTGAGAGACACAACTAACCCAGTTATAACAAATAAAAGTTATAGGCGTAGTTATACGAATATAATTTCATAATTATTATATACTGAGAGATAGTAGGGAGATTATTATATACTGATAGATAGTAGGGAGATTATTATATACTGAGAGATAGTAGGGAGATTATTATATACTGAGAGATAGTGGGGAGATTATTATATACTGAGCCATAGAAAGTAGGGAGATTATTATACTGAGAGATAGAAAGTACGGATATGATTATTATACTGAGAGATAGAAAGAAGGGAGATTATTATATTCTGATAGAAAGCAGGGAGATTATTATATTCTGATAGAAAGCAGGGAGATTATTATACACTGAGCCATAGAAAGTAGGGAGATTATATACTGTGAGATAAAAAGTAGGGAGATTATTATATACTGAGAGACAGAAAGCAGGGAGATTAGGATATACTGAGAGATATAAAACAGAGATAAGGTTCAGTGAGAAAGCAATCCACTGAGAGATAAACAGAGACGGGATGAGATAGGTCTACTTACGGTACAGTGAAAGATATACTGAGATATACTGAGATATACTGAGATATAAACAATCCTACACATCATTCTTCAGCACTAAGAGTGAGACATGTTGGTGAAACACATGTACAACATGTTGGTGAGACACATGTTGGTTGTGATGTAGTTCAGCTGGGCTTGTGAGGTCTCTTGGGAGACCTAATTTAACCAATTATATGGTCACACCTTGCCTTGGCAAACGTCTGTAGCCACGCCCACGTCTGAGGTCTTTTGTTCTTGACGGCGTCAGACCTAGGCGTCAGGTCGTACACGTGGTTGTGGAGGGTGCTTGGACCACCATAAAAGCCCAAGGAAGAGCATGAGCTGAGATTCGAGCAGAGCTGCTGCTGGGGTGCAGAGCTCCTGAGCAGAGACTTCGAGCGGAGCTGCTCCTGGGGTGCAGGGCTCGGGAGAAGGCTGCTGAAGTCTCTGGAGGAGACTTGGAGGCATTGGGCAGAGTACTGGCTTGGCGCAGTACTCGTGCTGTGTAGGTCTTGGGACCTGTGGCTTAGTTCCTGTAGTGAACTGTCCTCTGTACTATATTGTAAGTTATATTCATTTTGGTCAAGTTGATTGTGTTCCCTGTCTCACTGCTTATACATACCATCCCATTTATCTAAACCACAATGATGTTCTCCTGTTCCCAAATATATTATTGTACAAGGACTTAATAATAAACTGTGCTTGAGTAGAATAGTAATATTCACTGTCCCCGTTATTTTCTCCATTTATTTATGTTTAGTTAAAGTAGTGAGAGGGTGAGTAGTGTGGAGTGGTGGGTAGAGTAATGAGAGGGTGAGTGTGGAGTGGTGGGTAGAGTAATGAGAGGGTGAGTGTGGAGTGGTGGGTAGAGTAATGAGAGGGTGAGTGTGGAGTGGTGGGTAGAGTAATGAGAGGGTGAGTGTGGAGTGGTGGGTAGAGTAATGAGAGGTGAAGTTGTAGTCACCAGTGACCTCACATTACCTACCTCCGCATACCTCACTCCTACCACCTCGCCTGTCCCCTACCTACTGACTCCCCCCATTTCCCCCCATATTCCCCTAACTTTCCCCCCTACTGACATGGTGAGCACATGACAACATTTGGGAGAGACTTTTTTGGTGAGACACATGTTGGTGGACACATGTACAACATGTTGGGGACACATGACAGTTGGTGAAAAACACGAAACATTTGATGAACACATGACAACATTTTGGGTAACAATGTTGGTAGACCATGTAAAACACTGGAACCATAAGCAATTTTCCCCCGCGTTGCAGGCTTCAACAGTCGAACAAAATGAATCTTTTCCCTGGACAACGTTGATGGGGGTGAGTGGGCTGTGCATTACCTCAGGTAGGTAGGTATAAGTGGGCAGGTCGGTAATGGGGTAGGTAGGTAGGTAGGTGGTAGTAGGTGGTAAGGGTAGGAGGTAATGGGTGGTAAGCAGTCGGGCGGGTAAGCAGGTAGGTAACGGGCAGTAGGAAAGTAGGTAGGAAGCGGCAGGTGGTAACAGGTGGGTGGGAAAAAGTTAGGAATCGGGGTGGAAGTAGTTGGGGCCATGAACAGTCTTATACATTAAAAAAGTTGGCTATCAGTACCTATGAAGTTCAGGCGCACTCTAAAGTCTCCCACTAGGCTGACATACTGAAGTCTCCCGCTCGGCTGACACACTAAAGCTCCCACCAGGCTGACACTACTGAAGTCCCCCCAGCTCGGGCTGACAGCGAAGTCTCCCAGCTGAGGTGACACTAATGAAGTCTCCCGCCGGGCTGACACTGCTGAAGTCTCCCACTCAGGTGACACTGCTGAAGTCTCCCAGCTCAGGTGCACTATAAAGTCTCCCCGCTGGGTGACACTAATAAATTTCCCCAGTCGGGCTGACACGCTGAAGCTCCCAGCTCAGGTGACACTATGAAGTCTCCCAGTCAGGCTGACACTACGAAGTCTCCCAGCTCAGGCTGACACTACTGAAGTCCCCCCACTCAGGCTGACCTATGAAGTCTCCCAGCTCAGACTGACACTACTGAAGTCTCCCAGCTCAGGCTGACATCTGCTGAAGTCTCCCAGCTCAGCTGACACTACTGAAGTCTCCCCAGCTAGAGGCTGACACTGCTGAAGTCTCCCAGCTCAGGCTGACACTACTGAAGTCTCCCAGCTGAGGCTGACACTGCTGAAGTCTCCCAGCTGAGGCTGACACTACTGAAGTCTCCCAGCTCAGGCTGACACTACTGAAGTCTCCCAGCTCAGGCTGACACTACTGAAGTCTCCCAGCTCAGGCTGACACTACTGAAGTCTCCAGCTCAGGCTGACACTACTGAAGTCTCCCAGCTCAGACTGACACTACTGAAGTCTCCCAGCTCAGGCTGACACTGCTGAAGTCTCCCAGCTCAGGCTGACACTACTGAAGTCTCCCAGCTGAGGCTGACACTGCTGAAGTCTCCCAGCTCAGGCTGACACTACTGAAGTCTCCCAGCTGAGGCTGACACTGCTGAAGTCTCCCAGCTGAGGCTGACACTACTGAAGTCTCCCAGCTGAGGCTGACACTACTGAAGTCTCCCAGCTCATGCAAGTAGAACCCAACTTACGCAGTCGTAGCTAACGCAACACCCAACTTACGCAGTCGTAGCTAACGCAACACCCAACTTACGCAGTCGTAGCTAACGCAACACCCAACTTACGCAGTCGTAGCTAACGCAACACCCAACTTACGCAGTCGTAGCTAACGCAACACCCAACTTACGCAGTCGTAGCTAACGCAACACCCAACTTACGCAGTCGTAGCTAACGCAACACCCAACTTACGCAGTCGTAGCTAACGCAACACCCAACTTACGCAGTCGTAGCTAAAGCAACACCCAACTTACGCAGTAGTAGCTAACGCAACACCCAACTTACGCATTCGTAGCTAACGCAACACCCAACTTACGCAGTCGTAGCTAACGAAAACACCCAACTTACGCAGTCGTAGCTAAAGCAACACCCAACTTACGCAGTCGTAGCTAACGCAACACCCAACTTACGCAGTCGTAGCTAACGCAACACCCAACCTGAAAAACATATGCGTATATTATAAAGAAATTAAAGGGCGTAGCGTGCGTAGGTCTCCTGCGTAATTGGGCTCTACGCCATGGGTAATTATTACGGTATGGGGACACGAAATTAATGAGGGGATCAGGAGGGGACACCAATATTAATGTTTAAACATCATGGGCAGGTAAGCCAGCGGAATGCGTCGGTCAGACGACCAAAAGCTCCAACGGCGGGTCATCATCTACGACCCTCGTCAGGAAACACTTGCACTGTTTAATGAACCTAACCTGACCTAATCTGACTTGACCTAACCTGACTTGACCTAACCTTACATAACCTGACTTAACCTAACCTGACTTGACCTAACCTAACCTAACCTGACTTAACCTAACCTGACTTAACCTAACCTGACTTAACCTAACCTGACTTAACCTAACCTGACTTGACCTAATCTAACCTGACTTAACCCAACCTGACTAGATCTAACCTAACCTAACCTGACTTAACCTAACCTGACTTAACCTAACCTGACTTAACCTAACCTGACTTAACCTAACCTGACTTGACCTAATCTAACCTGACTTAACCCAACCTGACTAGATCTAACCTAACCTAACCTGACTTAACCTAACCTGACTTAACCTAACCTGACTTAACCTAACCTGACTTAACCTAACCTGACTTAACCTAACCTGACTTGACCTAATCTAACCTGACTTAACCCAACCTGACTAGATCTAACCTAACCTAACCTGACTTGACCTAACCTAACCTAACCTAACCTGACTTAACCTAACCTGACTTAACCTAACCTAACCTAGCCTAACCTAACCTAACCCGACTTAACCTAACCTGACTTAACCTAACCTAACCTGACTTAACCTAACCTGACTTGACCTAACCTAACCTAACCTAACCTAACCTAACCTGACTTGACCTAACCTGACTTGACCTATCCTGACTTGACCTAACCTAACCTAACCTAACCTGACTTGGACCTAACCTGACTTGACCTAACCTGACTTGACCTAACCTGACTTGACCAAACCTAACCTAACCTAACCTGACTTAACCTAACCTGACTTAACCTAACCTGACTTGACCTAACCTAACCTGACTTAACCTAACCTGACTAGACCTAACCTAACCTGACTAGACCTAACCTAACCTAACCTAACCTGACTTAACCTGACTTAACCTAACCTAACCTAACCTAACCTAACCTAACTTAACCTGACTTAACCTAACCTGACTTGACCTAACCTAACCTAACCTAACCTGACTTGACCTAACCTAACCTGACTTGGCCTACCCTGACTTAACCTAACCTAACCTGACTTGACCTAACCTGACTTGACCTAACCTGACTTGATCTATCCTGACTTGACCTAACCTAACCTAACCTAACCTAACCTTACCTTACCTTACCTTACCTTACCTTACCTTACCTAACCTAACCTAACCTTACCTTACCTTACCTTACCTTACCTTACGTTGCCTAACCTAACCTAACCTAACCTAACCTTACCTTAAGAACATAAGAACATAAGAACATAAGAACGAAGGAACACTGCAGAAGGCCTACTGGCCCATGCGAGGCAGGTCCAAGTCTCCTACCGGCTTAAGCCAATGCACCCAACCTAGTCAGGTCAGGTCACATTGACTTAAGGGAGGAACACGGCAACCGACCTGGTAGCACAAGCTATCAGGTCTAACTCACACCCACCCACATCCACTCATGTATTTATCCAACCTATTTTTAAAGCTACACAACGTTCTGGCCTCTATAACGGTACTTGGGAGTTTGTTCCACTCATCCACAACTCTATTACCAAACCAGTACTTTCCTATATCCTTCCTGAATCTGAATTTTTCCAACTTAAAACCATTGCTGCGAGTCCTGTCTAGGCTAGATATTTTCAGCACACTATTTACATCCCCTTTATTTATTCCTGTCTTCCATTTATACACCTCAATCATATCCCCCCTAATTCTACGTCTTTCTAGAGAGTGCAGATTCAGGCCCTTAGTCTATCCTCATAGGGAAGGTTTCTGATACATGGGATCAACTTTGTCATCCTCCTTTGTACATTTTCCAGAGAATTATATCCATTTCTGTAATAAGGTGACCAAAACTGTGCAGCATAATCTAAATGAAGCCTAACCAAGGGTGTATAGAGTTGAAGAACAACCTGAGGACTCCTATTATTTATGCTTCTTGATATGAAGCCAAGGATTCTATTAGCTTTATTGCGAACACTTATGCACTGTTGTCTTGGTTTCAGATTACTGCTAACCAGAACTCCTAAATCTTTTTCGCAATCCGTAATATTAAGATCTACATTATTTAGTTTATATGTGGCATGGTTATTGTCCTGTCCAACATTTAGAACTTTGCATTTGTCTATATTAAACTGCATCTGCCACTTCTCCGACCACTGCATCAGTCTATTCAAATCTTCCGGGAGTGCTCGAATGTCCTCGTCAGAATGAATTCGACGGCCTATTTTGGTGTCATCGGCAAACTTGCCGATGTCGCTCTTTATGCCCTCATCTATGTCGTTTTTGTAGATGTGAACAGCAGGGGGCCCAACACTGACCCCTGTGGAACACCGCTCGTGCACTTCCCCACTCTGATTTCTCCCCATTATGCAAACTCTCTGCTGCCTATTTGTCAACCATGCCTCTATCCAGGAAAAATATTTCTCCCCCTATTCCATTTTGCTTTAATTTTCCTCAATAGTCTCTTTATGTGGACCCTGTCAAAAGCCTTTTCTGAAGTCCATATACACAATATCATATTCATTACCATGATCTACCTCCTCAAATACCTTATGTAAAAAAGTTAATAAATTCGTAAGCAGGAACGCCCCTTTGTAAAAAACCCTGCTGAGATTCGTTGATTAATTTATGCTTTTCAAGGTGGCTACGAACTGCCTCGGCAATTTTTGATTCCATAAATTTTCCCACTATGGAGGTTAGGCTTATTGGTCTATAGTTCGAAGCTAAGGACCTGTCACCCTGTTTTGAAAATAGGTATCACATTGCCATTTTCCCCCTTACTGGCACCATTTCCATTTGTAGTGATATGTTGAAAAGATTAGCCAAAGGTGTGCTAAGCTCCTCTTTACATTCCTTTAGAAAACCCCTTGCATACAGTTCATCAGGGCCTGGGGATTTGTTAGGTTTTAATTTATCTATTTGCCTAAGGACCATGTCACTTGTGACCCTAATAGTGCACAGTTTATTATCGTCCTGTTCTACATAATTTATCATTACTGGAATATCGCTGGTATCCTACTGTGTAAAAACTGAGAGGAAGTATGTGTTAAAAATTCTACACATTTCCTTATCACTGTCAGTGAGCTGACCCGAGGAACTTTTGAGTGGGCCCTTATCTTGTCCCTGATCTTACTTCTGTATACCTGAAAGAATCCTTTTGGGTTAGTCTTCGATTCTCTTGCAACTTTAACCTCATAATCTCTTTTTGCTTTTCTAATTCCCTTTTTTATTTCTCTCTTTAACTGAATATATCGATTTCTCAATTGCCCCTCTCCTCTTTTGATTTGCCTATATATGCCTCTCTTTTGACCAATCAGATATTTTAATCTATTGTTCATCCATTTAGGACATTTTTGTTTGATCTGATTTCCCTATTTGGAACATAATTTGACTGAGCAGCTAGAACTATGCCCTGGAAAGCATCATATCGGCAACCATCACCACCTACCTGACCCTTAGTCAGGTCATTCCAGTTCAGCCCACCTAAGTAATTTTTCAGTCCTATGAAATCAGCCAAGCGAAAGTCAGGGACGAGACTTGATTGCCATTATTAGGGAATTCCATGATATATTAAAACTGAGTGATTTGTGATCACTTTCCCCAAGCTCATCATTAACCTCAAGATTATTAATTAGTGTGTTCCCTACTGGCAAGAACCAAGTCAAGGAGGTTATTTCCCTAGTTGGCTCTGTCACAAACTGTTTTAAAAACAATCCTGGATCGTATCAAGAAAGTCACCTGACTCTAAATTTCCTGTCAAATTGCTCCAGTCAATCTGTCTATAGTTGAAATCTCCCATTAGCACAACATTTTCGTATGTAGATGCCTTACGAATTTCGTCCCATAGAAGTTTACTGCACTCCCTATCAAGATTTGGGGCCCTGTAAATCACACCCAAAATTAGTTTTTCTCGGCCCTCGAGAAGCTGTAACCAAACAGATTCAGTGGCTGACGCTTCTAATTTAATATCTTGTCTAACACAACAATTTAAATTGTCTCTGACATACATCGCTACTCCACCACCTTTCCTGTTGACCCTGTCAGTGTGGAATAATTTATAGCCTTGTATGTGACATTCAGAGGGCATCTCTCTATCTTTCAGATTGAGCCAGGTCTCTGTTATAGCAATAATATCTATGTTTCCTGCACTTGCAATTAATCTTAGCTCATCTATCTTATTTCTTACACTCCTGCTATTAGTATAGTAAACCTTAAGGGAGCTAGTCCCTTGCTGCCCTCTGCTGTCCCCCTTTGTTTGCTGACCTGATCTATTGTCTTTATTTATAACTTAATGCTGAATCCCTTTTATACATTTACTGTTTCCAACCCAAGTGTTGCAACCTGCTTGTTTCCCACACACACCCATACCTCTATCTTCCATCAGTTTAAAATCATAGGCATTTCACCAATGGCCTTCTCAATCGAGTCTGCAAGTGCTACCACCCCAGCCCCAGAGAGATGTACCCCATCCCTTGCATACATATCGTGTTTGCCATAAAAGTTGTTCCAGTTGTCAATGAATGGGATTGCAAGTTCCTTGCAGTATCTGTCTAGCCAGCAATTTACACCAATTGCCCTAGACAACCATTCATTTCCTACTCCCCTTCTAGGCAAGATGCTACATATGATTGGGATCCCTCCCTTAGACTTAATGAAATCTATAGCTGACCTGTACTTATCTAGCAGCTCTTCTCTCCTACCCTTCCCAATATCATTTCCACCAGCACTGAGACAGATAATGGGCTTGCTCCCATTACCTGACATGATATTATCCAGCCTGTTGACAATGTCCCCAACACCAGCTCCAGGGAAGCACACTCTATCTCTCATCTTCTTATTCCTATTACAAAAAGCACTGTCAATGTATCTTACCTGAGAGTCACCAACCACAAGAATGCGCTTACCTCCATTAGCAGGGGCAGTAGTACCCTTACCTTCACTGGCCACTGAAGTACATTCATCCTGAAGAACAGAGAAGCGATTTCCTACCTTCAGATCTTCACTCTTAACTTTCCTTACTCTGATGCGCCTTCCATTACTGTGAACTACTCGCCACTTGTAGCAGGTGCTGGGCTGCACCTCACTGCTGGTAGCCGTTGCTGCCTCCCCAACTACAGCCTCCTCACAGCGAGAGACAGACTGCACCTCGCTGCTAGAAGCCTCATTCCCCACAACTCCAGCCACCTCACACTCTCTCCCAGACCCATTGAGGTGGACCTTCAGCCTCCTAATCTCCTCCTGGAGAAGCAAGACCTCCTCCTTCAACTCTCCAACCTCAATTTTTAAAACACTGCAGAAGCAAGCCATGCTTTGTAACCGTCCACACTAATCCCCCTTACCTTACCTTACCTTACGTTACCTAACCTAACCTAACCTAACCTAACCTTACCTTACCTTACCTTACCTTACCTTACCTTACCTTACCTTACCTTACCTAACCTAACCTTACCTTACCTTACCTTACCTTACCTTACGTTACCTAACCTAACCTAACCTAACCTTACCTTACCTTTCCTTACGTTACTTAACCTAACATTACCTTACCTTCATTTACCTTACCTTACCTTACCTAACCTTACCTTACCTTACCTTACCTTACCTTACCTTACCTAACCTAACCTAACCTAACCTAACCTAACCTAACCTTACCTTACCTTACCTTACCTTACCAAACCTTACCTAACCTAACCTAACCTAACCTAACCTAACCTTACCTCACCTTACGTTACCTAACCTTACCTAACCTTACCTTACCTAACCTAACCTTACCTTACCTTATCTTACGTTACCTAACCTAACCTTACCTTACCTTACCTTACCTTACCTTACCTAACCTAACCTAACCTAACCTAACCTTACCTTACCTTACCTTACCTTACCTAACCTAACCTAACCTTACCTTACCTTACGTTGCCTAACCTAACCTAACCTAACCTAACCTTACCTTACCTTACCTTACCTTACCTTACCTTACCTTACCTAACCTAACCTAACCTAACCTAACCTAAACCTTACCTTACCTTACCTTACCTTTAAACCCAACCTTACCATTACCTTACCTTAGTTTACCTTACCTTACCTTAACCTTACCTTACCTTACCTTACCTAACCTTACCTTACCTAACCTTACCTTACCTAACCTTACCTTACCTTACCTTACCTAACCTTACCTTACCTTACCTTACCTAACCTTACCTTACCTTACCTTACCTTACCTTACCTTACCTTACCTTACCTACTACCTTACCTTACCTTACCTTACTAACCCTTACCTTACCTTACCTACCTTACCTACCTTACCTTAACCTTACCTTACCTTACCTTACCTAACCTTACCTTACCTTACCTACACTTACCTTATCCTTACCTTACCTTACCTTACCTTACCTTACTTACCTTACCTTACCTTACCCTTACCTTACCTTCTTACTTACCTAACTACTTACCTTACCTAACCTTCCTACCTTACCTTACCTTACCTTACCTATACCTTACCTTACCTTACCTTACCTTACCTTACCTTCCTTACCTTACTTACCTTACCTTACCTTACCTTACCTACATTACCTTACCTACCTTACCTACCTTACCTTACCTTACCATACCAACCTTACCCTTACCTACCTTTACCTTACCTTACCTTACCTTAACCTTACCTTACCTTACCTTACCTTACCTTACCTACTTACCTTATACCTTACCTACCTTACCTTACCTTAACCTTACCTTACCTTACCTTACCTAACCTTACCCTTACCTTACCTAACCTTACCTTACCTTACCTTACCTTACCTACCTTAACCTTACCTTTAACCTTACCTTACCTTACCTACCTTACCTACCTTACCTTAATAAAACCTTTAACCTTACCTTACCTTAACCTTACCTTACCTACCTTACCTACCTTATCCTTACCTTACCTTACCTTACCTTACCTTACCTTACCTAACCTTACCTTACCTTACCTTACCTTACCTAACCTTACCTTACCTTACCTTACCTTACCTTACCTTACCTTACCTAACCTTACCTAACCTTACCTTACCTTACCTTACCTTACCTTACCTTACCTACCTTACCTTACCTTACCTTACCTAACCTTACCTTACCTTACCTTACCTTACCTTACTGTTAGTTATTCAAGAAGATGAAGATAAGAGTAGAGACGCAGCTTAGTGGACCAAGCTTACTTGCTTCTTTGATGGGACGCAGCTTAGTGGACCAAGCTTACTTGCTTCTTTGATGGGACGCAGCTTAGTGGACCAAGCTTGCTTGCTTCTTTGATGGGACGCAGCTTAGTGGACCAAGCTTACTTGCTTCTTTGATGGGACGCAGCTTAGTGGACCAAGCTTGCTTGCTTCTTTGATGTGACGCAGCTAAGTGGACCAAGCTTGCTTGCTTCTTTGATGTGACGCAGCTTAGTGGCCAAGCTTGCTTGCTTCTTTGATGTGACGCAGCTTAGTGGACCAAGCTTGCTTGCTTCTTTGATGTGACACAGCTTAGTGGACCAAGCTTGCTTGCTTCTTTGATGGGACGCAGCTTAGTGGACCAAGCTTGCTTGCTTCTTTGATGTGACGCAGCTTAGTGGACCAAGCTTGCTTGCTTCTTTGATGTGACGCAGCTTAGTGGACCAAGCTTGCTTGCTTCTTTGATGTGACACAGCTTATGGACCAAGCTTGCTTGCTTCTTTGATGTGACGCAGCTTAGTGGACCAAGCTTGCTTGCTTCTTTGATGTGACGCAGCTTAGTGGACCAAGCTTGCTTGCTTCTTTGATGGGACGCAGCTTAGTGGACCAAGCTTACTTGCTTCTTTTGATGGGACGCAGCTTAGTGGACCAAGCTTGCTTGCTTCTTTGATGGGACGCAGCTTAGTGGACCAAGCTTGCTTGCTTCTTTGATGGGACGCAGCTTAGTGGACCAAGCTTGCTTGCTTCTTTGATGGACGCAGCTTAGTGGACCAAGCTTGCTTGCTTCTTTGATGGGACGCAGCTTAGTGGACCAAGCTTGCTTGCTTCTTTGATGTGACGCAGCTTAGTGGACCAAGCTTGCTTGCTTCTTTGATGGGACGCAGCTTAGTGGACCATGCTTGCTTGCTTCTTTGATGTGACGCAGCTTAGTGGACCAAGCTTGCTTGCTTCTTTTGATGGGACGCAGCTTAGTGGACCATGCTTGCTTGCTTCTTTGATGTAACGCAGCTTAGTGGACCAAGCTTGCTTGCTTCTTTGATGGGACGCAGCTTAGTGGACCATGCTTGATTGCTTCTTTGATGTGACGCAGCTTAGTGGACCAAGCTTGCTTGCTTCTTTGATGGGACGCAGCTTAGTGGACCAAGCTTGCTTGCTTCTTTGATGGGACGCAGCTTAGTGGACCAAGCTCGCTTGCTTCTTTGATGGGACGCAGCTTAGTGGACCAAGCTCGCTTGCTTCTTTGATGGGACGCAGCTTAGTGGACCAAGCTTGCTTGCTTCTTTGATGTGACGCAGCTTAGTGGACCAAGCTCGCTTGCTTCTTTGATGGGACGCAGCTTAGTGGACCAAGCTTGCTTGCTTCTTTGATGTGACGCAGCTTAGTGGACCAAGCTTGCTTGCTTCTTTGATGGGACGCAGCTTAGTGGACCAAGTTCGCTTGCCTCTTTGATGGGACGCAGCTTAGTGGACCAAGCTTGCTTGCTTCTTTGATGTGACGCAGCTTAGTGGACCAAGCTTACTTGCTTCTTTGATGTGACGCAGCTTAGTGGACCAAGCTTGCTTGCTTCTTTGATGTGACGCAGCTTAGTGGACCAAGCTTGCTTGCTTCTTTGATGGGATGCAGCTTAGTGGACCAAGCTTGCTTGCTTCATTTGATGGGACGCAGCTTAGTGACCAAGCTCGCTTGCTTCTTTGATGGGACCAGCTTAGTGGACCAAGCTTGCTTGCTTCTTTGATGGGACGCAGCTTAGTGGACCAAGCTTGCTTGCTTCTTTGATGTGACGCAGCTTAGTGGACCAAGCTCGCTTGCTTCTTTGATGGGACGCAGCTTAGTGGACCAAGCTTGCTTGCTCTTTGATGTGACGCAGCTTAGTGGACCAAGCTTGCTTGCTTCTTTGATGGGACGCAGCTTAGTGGACCAAGCTCGCTTGCCTCTTTGATGGGACGCAGCTTAGTGGACCAAGCTTGCTTGCTTCTTTGATGTGACGCAGCTTAGTGGACCAAGCTTACTATGCTTCTTTGATGTGACGCAACTTAGTGGACCAAGCTTGCTTGCTTCTTTGATGTGACGCAGCTTAGTGGACCAAGCTTGCTTGCTTCTTTGATGTGACGCAGCTTAGTGGACCAAGCTTGCTTGCTTCTTTGATGTGACGCAACTTAGTGGACCAAGCTTGCTTGCTTCTTTGATGTGACGCAGCTTAGTGGACCAAGCTTACTTGCTTCTTTGATGTGACGCAACTTAGTGGACCAAGCTTGCTTGCTTCTTTGATTGGACGCAGCATAGTGGACCAAGCTTGCTTGCTTCTTTGATGGAACGCAGCTTAGTGGACCAAGCTCGCTTGCTTCTTTGATGTGACGCAGCTTAGTGGACCAAGCTCGCTTGCATCTTTGATGGGACGCAGCTTAGTGGACCAAGCTTGCTTGCTTCTTTGATGGGACGCAGCTTAGTGGACCAAGCTTGCTTGCTTCTTTGATGGGACGCAGCTTAGTGGACCAAGCTCGCTTGCCTCTTTGATGGGACACAGCTTAGTGGACCAAGCTTGCTTGCTTCTTTGATGTGACGCAGCTTAGTGGACCAAGCTTACTTGCTTCTTTGATGTGACGCAGCTTAGTGGACCAAGCTTGCTTGCGTCTTTGATGTGACGCAGCTTAGTGGACCAAGCTTGCTTGCTTGCTTGCTTTGATGTGACGCAGCTTAGTGGACCAAGCTTGCTTGCTTCTTTGATGTGACGCAGCTTAGTGGACCAAACTTTCTTGCTTCTTTGATGTGACGCAGCTTAGTGAACTAAACTTCCTTGCTTCTTTGATGTGACGCAGCTTAGTGGACCAAGCTTACTTGCTTCTTTGATGTGACGCAGCTTAGTGGACCAAGCTTGCTTGCTTCTTTGATGTGACGCAGCTTAGTGGACCAATCTTGCTTGCTTCTTTGATGTGACGCAGCTTAGTGGACCAAGCTTACTTGCTTCTTTGATGTGACGCAGCTTAGTGGACCAAGCTTGCTTGCTTCTTTGATGAGGCGCAGCTTAGTGGACCAAGCTTGCTTGCTTCTTTGTTGCAAAGAATCAAAGGAAGAATTAATTAGAAGGAAGTATAAAGTTCGGCAGAGGAAGGGTGAAGAGGCAGGGAGGAAGGGAGAAGAGGCAGGGAGGAAGGGAGAAGAGGCAGGGAGGAAGGGAGAAGAGGCAGGGAGGAAGGGAGAAGAGGCAGAGAGAGAGAAGAGGCAGGGAGGAAGGGAGAAGAGACAGAGAGGGAGAAGAGGGAAGGAGGAAGGGAGAAGAGGCAGGAAGGAAGGGAGAAGAGGCATGGAAGAAGGGAGAAGAGGCATGGAGGAAGGGAACAGAGGCAGAGTGGAAGGGAGAAGAGGCAGGAAGGGAGAAGAGACAGAGAGGGAGAAGAGGCAGGGAGGAAGGGAGAAGAGGGAAGGAGGAAGGGAGAAGAGGCAGGAAGGAAGGGAGAAGAGACATGGAAGAAGGGAGAAGAGGCATGGAGGAAGGGAACAGAGGCAGAGTGGAAGGGAGAAGAGGAAGGGAGAAGAGGAAGGGAGGAAGGGAGAAGAGGCAGGGAAGAAGGGAGAAGAGTCGCAGAGGAAGGGAGAAGGGAGAGAAACACGAGGAAAAGGGAGAAAGATAAAACTGGTCATTTAGCAAGAACTCATTTAAAATTACGGCCTTTCTAAAATTTTCTCTTATAAGTTGAGTTATATAGCTTTTCATTGTTAATGTAAAAATTAATAATTTTGTACCAAAAGAACCTTAGGAAACTTACCTGACCTTATTATAACAAGCGTAATTTAATTTAGCCTAATCCAACTAAATACATCTTAGATAAGTTTACAATAATTTTATAAACTTATTGAAATATATTTTTTTTTTCGTTAGGTTCAGAATGATTTTTGAGAAATTATTGCATACACAAATTTTTACTTGCCTTATTCGGCAAGAAAAACGTTGCTATTTAAGCTAAAATAACAGGTTTTACATATTCGGCATGACATTATATATATATATATATATATATATATATATATATATATATATATATATATATATATATATATATATATATATGTCGTGCCGAATATGTAAAACTGGTCAATTAGCAAGAACTTATTGAAAATTAAGTTCTTTCTAAAATTTTCTCTTATACGTTTAAACGATATATTTTTTTCATTAATGTTGATGTAAAAATTTATAATTTTGCACCAAAAGGAACTTAGAAAACTTACCTAACCTTATTATAACAAGCGCAATTTATTTTAGCGTAACCCAACTAAATATATTTTAGATTTGTTTACAATAATTTAATACTAAACAAACTCAGTGAAATATATTTTTTTCGTTAGGTTCAGAATGATTTTGGTGAAATTATTGCATACACAAATTTTCACTTGTCCTATATGGCAAGATGAGCGTTGCTAATTAAGCCAAGATCGCAAGTTCTGCCTATTCGGCACGACATATATATATTATATATATATATATATATATATATATATATATATATATATATATATATATATATATATATATATACAAAACAACCACTCTGAAAGAATAGAGAAATTCCAAGCGCTTTCGTGACTACTCACATTATCAAGGAACTATGAAAGTAAAGCATCCAAGGAAGCTATATAAGGGGTCTGGCCAGCACCTCACTATCAGATCCCACAACGGTTAAACACCTGACGCGCGCCGACCCAACTTGGACAGGTCCTTTGCACAACTCACCCCACAAACTATTCTACCCAAGAAAATTTAAAAATTATTTGTCCAGTGTATTATTAAATTCTTCCCAAATTCTATTAATTATAAATGGATCTAATTTATATAAACCAAAGGAAATATTCATATTATTGTCAAAACTGCTTTTTATGAAACAAGATTCAATTATATTCGTGTCGACCATGGACTTGCTTGATACTACTTTCTCAACTTTTTGAAAATCAATTGGATGGTTAAAATCTCTTACATGAATAAATAGAGCATTGGAATCTTGTCCAGTTCTAATGCTATATTTATGTTGTTTTAATCTTAGTTCGAGATTTTTACCAGTTTGACCGTAATAAACTTTATCGCAAATTTTACAAGGAATCTTATAGACACATCCATCAGCATTTTGGGGGGAATTCTTTATCAAAAGTTTTTTTACTGTATCAAGATTTTTGAATACAACTTTAATATTAAAAGTCTTAAGAAGAGAAGGCATATCACGAATAGAACAACTACTGTAAAAAAAGTGAAATTCCAAGTGCTTTCGGGATTTCTCACATTATCAAGGAACTGTAAAAATAAAAATTTCAACAGACATAAAAATGAGATTACACTTCGTGGTCAACTTACAACACCTGACCTTTTTGTATTCTACTCAGACTTAAAGGTTTTAACTTGTCGAATATCTTAAATTTTTCCCAAAATTATTAATTACAAATGAATCCAGTTTGTATAATCCTAGAGCAATATTCAGAAGAATTTCAAAGCTATTTTTTTTTGTCAGACTTGATTCTATATTTCTGTCAACTATGAACCTGCTTGATATGACTTTCTCATGATTTAGTAAATCAACTACATGAATAAACAGAGCATGAATAAACAGAATAAACAGAGCATTAGAATCATGTCCATTTCTAATGGAAAACACTGGTTTGCTAATAGAGTTGTGGACGAGTGGAACAAACTCCCGAGTACAGTTATTGAGGCTAAAACGTTGTGTAGTTTTAAAAATAGGTTAGATAAATACATGAGTGGGTGTGGGTGGGTGTGAGTTGGACTTGACTAGCTTGTGTTACTAGGTCTGATGCTGTGCTCCTTCCTTAAGTGGAAGTGACCTGACTAGGTGCGTCATTGGGCTAATGCGGGGCGGACACCGGCTTGCTTCGCATGGGTCAGTAGGCCTGCTGCAGTGTTCCTTCTTTCTTATGTTCTTATGTCCTATTGTAAGCCCAGCTGGGTTCATATTTCACGGCACTTTGGTGCTGCCACCTATAGGCCTACAAAGCTCAGCTGGCACCATGCTTACCCTGGCCTCACTCAGGCAGCCGACGTCTACTCCATCTCTCCCGGGCATGGGCCTCCGGGCCTGGGCACTTAAACACACTGCCTATGTACCAAGGCCCCAAAGTAACATAGTCCCCGAAGAGCCTTTTCATTGACCCAGCTTGGATAAGCGCCCAAACAATTACGATGTTGGTGGCGTAATGGTGGTCGGAGAGAGGAAGTTGTTCTTTCCACTTCATCGTCCGATACAAGAAGCATCCGTCTCTCTACGAGTTGTCCTGAAGTCGTGTCTGCAAGTTTTATCATTCAGACACAGGCTCAGCAGGATTCAGGCTGAAATTTGCTGAATTTTCCTAGAGAAATCTTCGTGACATAGCCTGGATCCTCACTGCGTCCCCTGCCGTTCTTCAGTCACATGTTCAGCGTCACCTGTATGTTTCTGCTGTCGTTGTTCAACTCAGCACGGCTGTTTCAGCAAGTCAGTGGTGAGCTATGTGGTTTGCGTCCAGCGTGGTTGGTTCTCCACATGTTTGTGCGTAGGGGAGGAGGAAGCGGCCAGAGTTCCTCCCTTACTACACGCCACCCACACTCTCCTCACGCCACTATCACCATGCGCCACTACACTCTTACACCCTCTGTGCTGTTTCTCTCTGAATTCAGTTTGAATTCTCGCCAGAGTTGTATCCGAGGCCCTGAGGTCACTTGAAGCCACGTGGATCACGAAGTCATGTGTGGATAAGGCCACGTGAATTACGAAGTCATGTGTGGATAAGGCCACGTGGATCGCGAAGTCATGTGTGGATAAGGCCACGTGGATCGCGAAGTCATGTGTGGATAAGGCCACGTGGATCGCGAAGTCATGTGTGGATAAGGCCACGTGGATCTACAAGCCATGTGAAGCGAGCCTTGTGGATTACTCAGCCAGATGTCCAAAGCCACATGCTGTTATCTGCTGCCTGATATCACCTCGCAACCCCGCGACGTCTGCCCTGATGTCACCTTGCGATGTTACCCCACGACATCCTTCACGATGTCACACCTGACATCACCACATGTATTACAACCCAGGATAACAGGCCATTTGGACTCCTGGATTGTAATATGGGTAGCCTGTCTGAGAGCTGGAGCTGGACTTAGAGAAAGGGTTGAGCTTAGGGTGAAGCTCGTAGCAGGAACATTGCGCAGCTTGCTGTCTGGCATTGCTTTACAAATTTTGCGTGTCAGTTGCTACTAGCCTGTTCGGTGTGGAGAATCTTGCAGTCAGCTTTGCTATTGCGTGTCCACCTTGTATGCGTATTCTGCAATCGTACTGTGCATAGCTAAGCTTGTTCTGCCAATTAACGTGTTACGCTGGGGTATTCTGCAATCCTACTGTGCATAGCGAATAACTTATGCCACCTAGACGAGTCAGACGTCTGGTGTCGGCATATACTTTGCATAACCTACCTAAATTGTCCCTACAGCGTTGTTGGCAAATTGCTCGTTCCATTGGCATTAATTACGTACGCACTCTCACAGCTGTGCAACTGCGTTCACTGATTACTGACAAACCTCGAGAAGAAGAGATGGCACATCAGACTCCTCCCTCTACGGGAGCTAGGGCAAAAACTACTGTGTTCTCGCAGGAGGAAGATGATATATCGAAGGAGCAAAATAGTCAGTATAGTGCAGCTGGGTTGTCTCAAGGTGAATCAGCGTCGTTGGCACTTGAGCTAGCAAAAATCAATCTTGAGCAGACTAGGGAACAGAGAGCATTCGCAAGGGAAGAATTTGATAGGGAAAGAGAAAGGAGGCAGCTTTCGCATTCTGTAAATGATTTTAGTTTACAGAAAGCAGTACAGTTTGTTCCCCGCTTCAATGAGGCCGAACCAGAACAATTTTTCGAAAGCTTCGAAAATCAGGCTCGAGCCTTGAGGTGGCCGGAACAGCATTGGGCATCGTTGGTTCATACAGCATTATTGGGTAAGGCACAGGAATTTATGTCAGTGTTAAATGACACTGAATTTTCTGATTATCAAGTAGTGAAGACCACAGTTTTGGGAGCAAATACCTGTATCCCAGCTAAATATCGTAAATTATTTAAATTAGGCAGGCGGCAGCTTGGTCAATCCCTAGTTGATTTTGTGCGACAGCAGACCAAAGCTTTTACCAGCTGGTATAAAGCAAGTGGTGTCGCTACTTTTGAGGAGCTGGTACAGCTTATTCTGATTTACAACCAGCTGGAGTCCGTGGGACCAGAGGTTCGAGTCTTTCTGCAGGATGGTGACTTAACCACTGCATTGGAGGCAGGCAGCCAGGTTGGCTGATACCTTCGAAACTAACCGCTCCTTGTCCGAGCGGTCCCGTCTCTCTTTTCAACAGCCTGGCATGAGCAGAGATCGTCAACCTTGGAGAATGAAGTGTCAGCCGGAGGGAGAACGTCTACGTCAGCCAACTAAGTCACCTGGTGAGCCACGCTTCTGAACTTATGGTCCACCTGCTGAGAGACAAACTACTCAAAATAGTGCATCTCGACAACAGTATTCAGAGAGATGCCAGCCAGAATGACACCAGTTGCAATGTCAGCAGGGAGTAAAGGGCAAGGCTGTCGTCTGCTTCCTCTGTAACAAAGTAGGTCACTTCCGTCCCAACTGCCCCCACAAACCCCAACTCATTGGGAAAATCTCTAATATCCCTAGTAACATGTCCCCGAGAGAAGTAGAAAAAGGGATGGCCCCTTATTATTGTAAGAGTCTTATTTCCCTTCAGGAAAACTCAGAAACAACTGAAGTCAAAACCTTTAGAGATACTGGAGCATATTGCTCACTTATAAGAGAGGGAATATTACCCCTTTCAAAGAACACTTCCTTGAATTCCTCTGTTTTATTGGAAGCATTTGGAGGAGCTATATATTCTGTCCCTTTGCATAAAATTTATGTACAGTGCAAATATTACACTGGGTACTTGACTGTGGGTGTATCTGAAGGATTCCCCATGAAAGATGCCATTAAAGATTATCCAGTTCCTCATGATAGGAAATCTCTTCAACGTTTCCTAGGCATGATAGGATTTTACAGAAGATTCTATAAGAATTTCTCAGATATTGTAGCCCCTCTTACCTCTCTTACCAGTCAAAAAGTTCCCTTTAATTGGACCTCAGACTGTAACACTGCTTTTAATAAAGCAAAAAGATTATTGTGTATTGCACCCATTCTCTTGTGTCCAGACTTCTCCAAACCTTTTTCATTACAGGTTGATGCTTGTGAGTCTGGGGTTGGGGCAGTACTATTACAAATCGGGAACAAGGAGTTGCAGCCTGTAGCATACTTTTCAGCCAAGTTCCAGCCACATCAGAGGGCTTACTCTACCATTGAAAAAGAAGCCCTCGCGCTGGTACTGGCTTTGGAGCATTTCAATGTTTATTTGGACCAGACATCGCAGGTGGTCGCTGTCTACAGTGATCACAATCCTCTAGTATATCTCCAAGCCATGAAGAACCACAACACAAGGCTCATGCGCTGAGCTTTAAGACTGCAACCCTATTCCATCAGAATTAAATATATTACCGGCAAAGAAAATATGTTGGCAGACTCTTTATCTAGAGTCTAACTATATTATTCAATTATATATATTAGGTTAGAATGTTAGGTTATTTGTGGTAACCCCTTCCAAGCTCTTTTTTTTATCCCCTGGTGTGGGGTTTTTTTTTAGTGAGGGGATGCGGGCTACCGTCCGCCTCTATCTTGGACCTAAGCTAGCCCGACTGTCTGCTGTCTCGCTCTGAGTTTAGGGTTTAGCTTTTTGTCACGAGAAAAGCTGAGCTCTATCTAAGAGTTGGATGGTTGAGAGGAAAGGCAGTCCCATTATTTTGTGCCATGACGGCACGGTTACCACTGGGAGGTGGCAGCCTAATCCTGAGCCTTCTCGGGGTGGGGGTGTGGCATGCAAAGAGTACGTAACCTTTATTTGGCGCATGTACACACCCTTATTTACAGGCTATCTCCCCCAACCAGTAAAACAGGTGACTAAGAGTTGACGATGGGGCCCCGTCGTTCAACTAGTACCCAGGTTCCAGCCAATAAGAATATGGTTTTGGCAATTGTAGAGGTTATGTGGGTACCACTCTCCTGTCTGCCCTTGTCATTCCCATTCTAGAGCTGGTTGAAGCACGGTCTGCTCTCTTGTGGCTTCTATTCTGCCTTGCCTACCTGGAGTGCACTGTACATAGTGTATATAGTGTACATATTGCTGTTCTAAATTGGTGAAGGATAATATAAGTCAAAACTTTTCTGCTGTGTTTATTTTGCTCCCTTTACACCCAGGATAACAGGCCATTTGGACTCCTGGGTTGTAATAACATGTCACATCAACAGTATTGTCGAGAATGATTGAGAGACGATATGTCATGTGTTAACTCCTCTCAGTGTTCCTTACCCATGTTCTCATGTTGGTGAATGACTTAGTGTCAGTTTTGTAACAGAAAGGCATCTCATGCAAGTGCAAGCCATGTTGTAACCACATGTGCAGTGCTGGTGTGTGCAAGTTTTTTGTGTCCCGATGTATGGTCTGAGCCCAGATGTGTGTGTAGACCACGGTGTGGTCTGAGCCCAGACCATTGGTAACACCCTCATTTTATGTGTCACCCACTGTGTTCGACTGACACTAGTCAGTCCAGGCATCAGATTACGAGCATCTGAGCGCCCATGTAGAGAAAACTCTTACGCTCCCCTCTGGTAGATGCCATGCCTGAGTTGTACCCGCTGTGACTCCCCATTGAGACTCGTTCCACTCCACCTTCTGACCGTCAGAGTGAAGTTATATGTAGAAAACCAGTCTGAGGATGCTTAGACTAACCTCTGCTGTAAGCTGACTCTGTCAAGAGGATGACGCCATCAAGCCGCAGTAGCCCTGTCGGCAGACGACTGACTGACTCATGTCACAGATTCAGTGAGCAGCCTGCACAAGGTATGATGTCACTTTGACTGCTAGCTCACTTACTCCAGTTACGGTGTATGCTTCTACGACTCACAGATGTTTAGCCTGAGTCCTCCCTGCCATGACTCCACTCTCAGTAGCAGTGACTGCCCAGCAACAGTACCAGTTGAGAAATAACCTCCTGAGTCGCTTGCCAGAAAAAGGTCCTGCCCAGTTGCCGAGCACTGACGAAGCCTCACTCGAGGGCACCAGCAGATTGTGTGACTCCTGCAGCAATTACTCCACAATGACTGCTTCACTGTTCCAGAGGACACTGTACCCCGTTACGCAACAGCTCAACAGCAATGATGTCTCCCGTGTTCCCATGTTGCAGTGTCTGTCCAGACGCAGGAAGGTATGCAGTGACACCCACCGAAGCTCACTGCCTTAGACCATGATGCTAGCACACCCCCTCTTTGTTTTCTTCCGTCCCTGTAGGAAGATTTTTTTGGTCCAAGACTATGTACATATATATGTGTTGTGTTCCTTTTTCCTGAGAGAGAGACTGAGTGTTTTTTTTCAATCATGGTCGAGGACGACCATGGGTAGGTGGCCAAGCAATGTACGCCCAGCTGGGTTCATATTTCACGGTACTAAGGTGTTGCCACCTATAGGTCTAACAAGCTCAGGCGGCACCACACTTATCCTGGCCTCACTCAGGCAACTGATGTTACTCAGGAAACAAGGTCTACTCTGTCTCTCGGGCATGGCACTCCGGGCCTAGGCACTTAAGCACACTGCCTATGTACCAAGAACCCAAATAAAGTAACGTAACCTCTGAAGAGCCTTATCACTGATCCCGCTTGGCTAAGCACCCTAAGAGTTACGATATTATTCATGTGAGAAATTTTAACCATCCAATTGATTTTCAAAAAGCCGAAAAGCTTGAAAACCATGCTTGAGGCCTACTGGTGTGCCCAGCTAGGAGAAACATGGCTTATAAACAAGACCGCCCAGCTTTTAAGGCATCTGTGGCTGAGTGGTCTAAAGCATCACTGGAGGAACCTTGCCAGCCTTCCCTGACGTGTCTTCGAATTCTACTGACTGCGATCTTTCTCAGTATACACCCGCTCGTTTCTGAGTGGTTCATTGATGCATATAATAGATTTGAAGAAGAGTTTTGTCAGTCACTTCTGTGACTGATTGACTGACTGACTTGAGGTAAACTCCTGGTGTCACAGAAATGCTAAAGACTAAAGAATTGCGTGTATGTGTCGCTAATAGCGAAAGGAGGTTCTAGCCTTCTCCATTTCTTATGCTGACCCGTACGGATTTAGCAGTCATGCAAGGATGAAATATTGATTTGATTTAAAAAAAATGAAGTGAGATGTTGAGGGAAAAGTAGATGACCACAAAAGAGGAGGAGTAAGAATAAGATGGAAAAGGAGAAGGAGGTGGAGGAGAAGACTAAGAAAACAACGGAAAAGGCGAAAACACAGAAGTAAAAGAAGGAAAAGAAGAATCTCACTGTAAAGGGGAGGAAAAGCATGAAAAAATCAAGAAAAAGAATGAGGGAAGTAAGAATGTGAGAGAATGGAGCATTCTTAAGGCTCCATAATGTGTAGTACATCTCAAGGTAGCGTGTGTAGAGGTAAGTAGTCAAGGTGTGTTGTTGTTGGCCCCTCTCTCTCTGATGTAGAGAGGGTGGGAGGTGGTGCAGGAGGTGGTGGTGGTGCAGGAGGTGGTGCAGGAGGTGGTGCAGGAGGTGGTGGTGCAGGAGGTGGTGCAGGAGGAGGTGCAGGAGGTGGTGCAGGAGGTGGTGCAGGAGGAGGTGCAGGAGGAGGTGCAGGAGGAGGTGCAGGAGGTGCAGGAGGTGGTGCAGGAGGTGGTGCAGTAGGTGGTGCAGGAGGAGGTACAGAACGAGGTGCAGGACGAGGTGCAGGACGAGGTGCAGGACGAGGTGCAGGAAGTTGCTGGAGAAGGAAAGTCAGTGGATGGGTTCACTGGAGAGGTGAAACAGGGAATTATTTCAGTATTTTCAATTATTTACTCAATGTAGATTGTGAGAAATATATTGAAGGTCACTACGACAAATGTATTAATGGTCACTACGACAAATGTATTGAAGGTCACTACGACAAATGTATTAATGGTCACTACGACAAATGTATTGAAGGTCACTACGACAAATGTATTAATGGTCACTACGACATGGCTATACAGAACTAAGGAGAAAGAAAGGGAAAAAAAATTTATACACGAACGTGAGAGAAATCCCAAATATCTTCCGTCATAAATATATCTCTTACCACAGCAGGATTCGAACCCGCACACTCTGTACCAGCCAGATCCTTGGGATCTGGCCGGGTGGCGAAAGTACCGTATACTTTGATACAAAATGTGCAGGTTCGAATCCTACGTTATACCATGAATTAAGGAACGATCGGGACTTCACCTTATGAACAGAGCTAATGTGATAGTAATTATACATGTTCCAGTCTTGTGGTGACTGGAACTACGTCTGGAATTTGCATGTTTCACTGGCCACTGATCTTCGTTGTTTCATGTGCAATTTTATTTCAGATTTTGTTCCGATTCTCTTAGTGTTTCAGTTTTGGATCTCCAGATTTTTTTATTATTGGGACTAGAGGAAAAATTGGGAAATAGAGGTATTATTTTACTGGAATATTCACTGGAATAGAGTTTGGAGATTTGGATCAGTGGATGTTAGGATGGAACTTTCGCTGGAAAGCGTCGAGAATGTAGTTGATGGGGAGAATGGATGGATGTAGGGTGTAATTGATTTAGAGATTTTGTTCTTGTATTACTAAAAATAAATTAGTAAATTTAAAAAGAATTTTTTTTTAGGTCACCCAGCCTCGGTGGGATGCTACCGGTTGAGGCTTTTGTTGGGGATGTTGACGGTTTTGCGGAGTGTAAGCCAAAGATCGAGATTCCACATCCTGTTACTGTGATGTGATTAAGGCCACTTTCTGTTCCAGCACATTTAGAATCATTCTCCCTTTCCACATTTTCCATCACAGTTACTGTCTCTTTCACCCCTTTCTTAATTATCTCTAGTTCCTCCTCTAGTTCCATATTTCTCCTCTCAGTTCATGGACCTCTTCTTGAGCAGTGATTACCCCTTTCTCCTGTTCCTATTCTTTTCCTCCACTAATTCACTAACCATTGTTACCCTTTCAATACCGTGACTGGAACAGTACACAACCCGCACATTGGAGAGAGAACCTTACGACGACGTTTCGGTCCGACTTGGGCCATTTACATAGTCACACTGACTTTGTAAATGTCCACGTCGGACCGACACGTCGTCGTAAGCTCCTCTCTCCTACGTGAGGGTAATTTGTGTGTTATATCAAAGTGAGAAAGTTATTTTTCTCACCCAGACCATCTTGCGTCCATTCCAGTTTTACATTGGTCATTCTCATCCTCATTCGGATTCCCATTCCGAGTCTCACCCACTCATACACAATCTTAATTTTAGTCTAAGTGAGAAAGTGAAGCAGTTGTTAATGTCCTTGTCTAGGTTGAATCATCCCTTTAATAAACCATACCACGGGCGGGACTGAACCCGCGGTCAGAGAGTCTCAAAGCTCCAGACCGTCGTGTCATTACGATTTCGTGAGTCATGTTGACGGCATTGAGGGGACTTGAGCTAGAGTTCGTCACGGCCACGCTAGCTGGAGATTCGTCTGTAAAAACTTGCATTTGTGGTCACAGTGGTGGCCTATGCTAACCTTCCTATGGTGTAGAAATATACCTAGTTGGACGAATCTTATTGTGGCTAGCTGGTCCAGTGGCTAACGCGACGGTCTGGAGTTTTGAGACACACTGACCGCGGGTTCTATCCCCGCCCGTGGTATGGTTTGTTTGCAATCGTGTCATTACGATTTCGTGAGTTATCCCTTTAATAATATCCAGATCTGTCAGTGTAAAGTTGACCTGAAATGTACTCAATTGTATTCACATGATTGTGGTTGCAGGGGTCGATT
>NC_069494.1:19259869-19267369 GCF_026875155.1 Cherax quadricarinatus
CCCCAAACTATTTATTTGTCCAGTGTATTATTAAATTCTTCCCAAATTCTATTAATTATAAATGGATCTAATTTATATAAACCAAAGGAAATATTCATATTATTGTCAAAACTGCTTTTTATGAAACAAGATTCAATTATATTCGTGTCGACCATGGACTTGCTTGATACTACTTTCTCAACTTTTTGAAAATCAATTGGATGGTTAAAATCTCTTACATGAATAAATAGAGCATTGGAATCTTGTCCAGTTCTAAAACAACATAAATATAGCATTAGAACTGGACAAGATTTCAATGCTCTATTTATTCATGTAAGAGATTTTAACCATCCAATTGATTTTCAAAAAGTTGAGAAAGTAGTATCAAGCAAGTCCATGGTCGACAGGAATATAATTGAATCTTGTTTCATAAAAAGCAGTTTTGACAATAATATGAATATTTCCTTTGGTTTATATAAATTAGATCCATTTATAATTAATAGAATTTGGGAAGAATTTAATAATACACTGGACAAATAATTTTTAAATTTTCTTGGGTAGAATAGTTTGTGGGTGAGTTGTGCAAAGGACCTATCCAAGTTGGCTCGCCGCGCGTCAGGTGTTTAACCGTTGTGGGATCTGACAGTGAGGTGCTGGCCAGACCCCTTATATAGCTTCCTTGGATGCTTTACTTTCATAGTTCCTTGATAATGTGAGTAGTCACGAAAGCGCTTGGAATTTCTCTATTCTTTCAGAGTTATTGTTTTGCATATTTTGAAATCACCTGTTTACTGTGATCTTATTGCATATATATATATATATATATATATATATATATATATATATATATATATATATATATATATATATATATATATACAGACCATACCACGGGTGGGGTTTGAACCCGCGGTCAGAGTGTCTCAAAACCCCACCCGTGGTATGGTTAGTTTGCAATCGTGTCATTACGATTTCGACAGTCTTAAATTGGCCTCTGCATGAATAGAGACGCTTATGCAAGATATGAGAATGTTTAAGGAAGAAATGTGTCGCCACACAGTAGCTTCATCAGTCTTAAACAAAGCAGGAAGGTGTAAGAAGTGGAGAAATTTGAGGTAATCAGTCCCTTAGCCTGGAGTCGATGTGTTCAGTAGAAAGTTTGTAACACTGATGGACTGATGAAGTCACTGTGTGGCGAAACGTTTCCTCAATGAAGATTCCCATGTGTTGCAAGAGTACAGTATGGTGTTGGAAGAGTACAGTATGGTGTTGCAAGAGTTTACCTGGAGAGAGTTCCGGGGGTCAACGCCCCCGCGGCCCGGTCTGTGACCAGGCCTCCTTAGGTCAGTGTCCCAGGATGCGACCCACACCAGTCGACTAACACCCAGGTACCCATTTTACTGATGGGGAACATAGACAACAGGTGGAAAGAAACACGTCCAATGTTTCTACTCTGGCTGGGAATCGAACCCAGACCCTCACCGTGTGAAGCCAGAGCGTTAACCAGGCCACCAGAGCCCACCCACCAGGCCACCAGAGTACTGTATGGAGTACAGTATGGTGTTGCAAGAGTACAGTATGGTGTTGCAAGAGTACAGTATGGTGTTGCAAGAGTACAGTATGGTGTTGCAAGAGTACTGTATGGTGTTGGAAGAGTACAGTATGGTGTTGCAAGAGTACTGTATGGTGTTGGAAGAGTACAGTATGGTGTTGGAAGAGTACAGTATGGTGTTGCAAGAGTACTGTATGGTGTTGGAAGAGTACAGTATGGTGTTGAAGGTAAGTATGGTGTAGGTACAGTATGGTGTTGCAAGAGTACAGTATGGTGTTGCAAGAGTACAGTATGGTGTTGCAATGAGTACGTATGGTGTTGGAAGAGTACAGTATGGTGTTGCAAGAGTACAGTATGGTGTTGCAAGAGTACTGTATGGTGTTGGAAGAGTACAGTATGGTGTTGCAAGAGTACTGTATGGTGTTGGAAGAGTACAGTATGGTGTTGCAAGAGTACAGTATGGTGTTGAAGAGTACGTATGGTGTTGGAAGAGTACAGTATGGTGTTGCATAGAGTACAGTATGGTGTTGCAAGAGTACAGTATGGTGTTGCAAGAGTACTGTATGGTGTTGGAAGAGTACAGTATGGTGTTGCAAGAGAACATTATGGTGTTGCAAGAGTACAGTATGGTGTTGCAAGAGTACAGTATGGTGTTGGAAGAGTACAGTATGGTGTTGCAAGAGTACTGTATGGTGTTGCAAGAGTACTGTATGGTGTTGGAAGAGTACAGTATGGTGTTGGAAGAGTACTGTATGGTGTTGCAAGAGTACAGTATGGTGTTGGAAGAGTACTGTATGGTGTTGGAAGAGTACAGTATGGTGTTGCAAGAGTACAGTATGGTGTTGCAAGAGTACAGTATGGTGTTGCAAGAGTACAGTATGGTGTTGCAAGAGTACGTATGTGTTGAGAGTCGTATGGGTTGGAAGAGTACAGTATGGTGTTGCTAGAGTACAGTATGGTGTTGGAAGAGTACAGTATGGTGTTGCAAGAGTACTGTATGGTGTTGGAAGAGTACAGTATGGTGTTGCAAGAGTACTGTATGGTGTTGGAAGAGTACAGTATGGTGTTGCAAGAGTACTGTATGGTGTTGGAAGAGTACAGTATGGTGTTGCAAGAGTACTGTATGGTGTTGGAAGAGTACAGTATGGTGTTGCAAGAGTACAGTATGGTGTTGCAAGAGTACAGTATGGTGTTGCTAGAGTACAGTATGGTGTTGGAAGAGTACAGTATGGTGTTGCAAGAGTACTGTATGGTGTTGAAGAGTACAGTATGGTGTTGCAAGAGTACAGTATGGTGTTGGAAGAGTACAGTATGGTGTTGCAAGAGTACTGTATGGTGTTGCAAGAGTACAGTATGGTGTTGCAAGAGTACAGTATGGTGTTGGAAGAGTACAGTATGGTGTTGCAAGAGTACAGTATGGTGTTGGAAGAGTACAGTATGGTGTTGCAAGAGTACTGTATGATGTTGGAAGAGTACAGTATGGTGTTGGAAGAGTACAGTATGGTGTTGGAAGAGTACAGTATGGTGTTGCAATAGTACAGTATGGTGTTGGAAGAGTACAGTATGGTGTTGCAAGAGTACAGTATGGTGTTGCAAGAGTACAGTATGGTGTTGCAAGAGTACAGTATGGTGTTGCAAGAGTACAGTATGGTGTTGCAAGAGTACAGTATGGTGTTGCAAGAGTACAGTATGGTGTTGCGAGAGTACAGTATGGTGTTGCAAGAGTACAGTATGGTGTTGCAAGAGTACAGTATGGTGTTGCAAGAGTACAGTATGGTGTTGCAAGAGAACAGTATGGTGTTGCAAGAGTACAGTATGGTGTTGCGAGAGTACAGTATGGTGTTGCAAGAGTACAGTATGGTGTTGCAAGAGTACAGTATGGTGTTGCAAGAGTACAGTATGGTGTTGCGAGAGTACAGTATGGATGTTGCAACAGACAGTTGTTGTGTTGCAATGAGTACAGTATGGTGTTGCAATACGTATGGTTTGCAAGAGTACAGTATGGTGTTGCATAGTGTACAGTAAGGTCGTGACAAGAGTACAGTATGGTGTTGCATGAGACAGGGTGTTGGAAAGTACAGTATGGCTGTTGCGAGTCATTATGGTGTGCAGAGTACAGATGGGTTGCAAGAGTCTGTCTGTGGCTAAGAGTACATCATGGTGTTGCAGAGTACAGTATGGTTTGCAAGAGTACAGTATGGGTTGAAGAGTACAGTATGGCTGTTGCCAAAGGTACAGTTGTGTTGCACAGAGTCACCATATGGGTAGAAGAGTACAGTATGGTTCATGAGTACGTATGGACTTCTTGCTAACCACCCATTTGTGTGTGTCATAGTTTACAGTTAGCTGACAAATTTGTACAAATACGCGTTGTAGTGTACATAAGTCGGACACAAGACAGTGTTTCCTGACGTGGTGTTTGTCAACATGATGCTTTTGGAGCTCTTGGTTATTGACGGAGACTTCTGCTGGCTTACGGTCCCCATTTAAAATCATGGAAGGAGAACACTGCAGTAGGCTGATGGCCATACAGGCGGTCTGAGATCCACCCTTAAAAGATAGTACCCAGTTTTGTCATTGACGGGACTTTGCTGCTTACGTCCACATTTAATTTCATTAGTTATAATATCAGAAGTTTGGTACGCAGATTATCTGCGGAGGTGATGCGTCTATACACACGGTGTTTTAAAATGATAGACCCAGTTTCAAAGCATATTGCTTTAAAATTGAGTCATTATTTTGAAACATCCTGAATATTCCCATTTCTCCCCCGTCGAGGTGATGCGTCATACACGTTTTTAAAATGATTTGACCCGTTCAAAGCTATTGCTTTAAAATGAGTATTTATTTGAAACATCCTGATATTCCATTTCTCCCCGTCGAGGAGATGCGTCATACACGGTGTTTTAAAATGATAGACCCAGTTTCAAAGCATATTGCTTTAAAATTGAGTCATTATTTTGAAACATCCTGTATATTCCGATTTCTCCCGTTTATTCTTTTTCTCTTCATCATTTTTATATTTTACTCCTCTCCGACTTTGGCCCAAAATTTCCCGGGGTTTTTAAAATTTTTGGGCTTCCTCGGAGTTTGTTTAAAGGTTTTAAAAAGGGAAAAAAACCCGTGGTTTTTAATTTCAATAAAAAAAATTTTTTCTCTGGGGATTTGGGGTTTTTGTTTTTTTTTTTTTTGGAATTTTTGGGGACGTTTTTTGGGGGGGGTTTAAAAGGTGTTTTGTGAGTTTTGTTTGTTTTTGGTTTTTTTGCCCTGATTTTTTGGGGTTTTTTTTTTTTTACTTTTAAATTTTTTTTTTTTTTTTAAATTGTTTTTTTTTTGGGGGGGTTTTTTTTTGGGTTTTAAAATTTGTTTTTGGTTTTTTGATGTTTTTTTTTATTTTTTTAAATTTTTTTTTTTTCCCCTTTGGGGTAATTGTTTTTTTTTATTTTTTGGTTTTTGTTTTGTTTTGTTTTGGAGTGGTTTTTGTTTAATAAATTTTTTTTTGGTGTGGGTTTTTTTTGGTTTTTGGTTTTTTGTTTTGTTGTGTTTTGTTTGGTGGTTTTTGGTTGTTTTAGTTTGGTGTGTGTTTGTGTTTGTGTGTGTGTTTGTGGTTGTGTTGTGTTGTGTTGTGTGTTGGGGGGTTGTGTGTGTTGTTTTTGTGTTGTGTTGTGTGTGTGTTGTGTGTGTGTTGTGTGTTTTGGGGTTTTGTGTGTGTTTTGTGTGTGTGTTGTGTGTGGTTTTGGGGGTTTGTGTGTGTTTGTGTGTGTGTTGGTGGGTTTGTGTGTGGTTTGGGGTTTGTTGGTTGTGTGTTGTGTGTGTTTTTGGTTTTTGGTGTGTGTGGGGGTGGTGGTGTGTTGTTTGTTGTGTTGTGTTGTTGTGGGTGTTGTGTGTGTGTTTGGGTGTGTGTGTTGTGGTGTGGTGTTGTGGTGTGTTGTGTGTGGTTGTTTTGTAGTGTTTTTGTGTTTTTTTTTGGTGTTTGTGTGTGTGTTTGGGGGTGTTGTGTGGTGTTGTGTGGTGTTGTGTGTGGTTGTGTGTGTTGTGTGTGTTGTGTTGTGTGTGTTGGGGGTGTGTTGTTGTGTGTGTTGTGGTGTGTTGTGTGTGTGTTTTGGGGTTTGTGTGTGTGGGGTTTTTGTGTGTGTGTTGTGTGTGTGTTGTGTGGTGTTGTGTGGGGTTTTGGGGTGTGGTGTGTGTGTTTTGGTGGTGTTGTTGTGTTTTGGTGTGTTTTGTGTGTGTGTTGTTGTTGTTTTTGGGGGGTGTGGTTGTGTGTTTGTGTTGTGTTGTGTGTTGGTTGTGTGTGTGTTTTGTGTGTGTGTTTTGGGTGGTGTGTTGTGTGTGTGTTGTGTGTGTGTTGTGTGTGTTTTGGTGTGTTTTTGGTGTGTTGTGTGGGTTTTTGGTGTTTTGTGTGTGTGTTTTGGGTGTGTGTTGTGTGTGTGTTGTGTGTGTGTTTGTGTGTTTTGTTGGTGTTGTGTGTGTGTTTGTTGTTTGTGTTTTGGGGTGTGTGTGTGTGTGTGTGGGGGTTGTGTGTGTGTTGGTGTGTGTTGTGTGTGTGTTGTGTGTTTGTGGGGTGGTGTTTGTGGTGTTGTGTGTGTGTTGGTGTGTGTTGGTGTTGTGTGTGTGTGTGTGTGTTTTTGGGGTTGTGTGTGTGTTTGTGTGTGTTTGTGTGTGTGGTGTGTGTGTGTTGTGTGTGTTTTTGTGTGTGTTTTGTGTGGTTTTGTTGTGTGTGTGTTGTGTGTGTGTTTGTGTGTGTGTGTGTGTGTGGGTGGTTTTTGTGTTGTGTTGTGTGTGTTTGTGTGTTTTGTTGTGGTTGTGTGTGTGTTGTTGTGTTGTGTGTGTGTTGTGTGTTTTGGTTGTTGTGGTGTGTTGTGTGTGTGTTGTGTGTGTGTTGTGTTTTGGTGTGTGTTGTTGTTTTTGTGTTTTGGTGTGTGTGTGTGGTGTGTGTTGTGTGGTGTTGTGTGTGTTTTGGGTGTTTTTGTGTGTGTTGTGTGGTGTTGTGTGTTGTGTGTGTTTTGTGTTGTTTTGTGGGGTTGTTGTGGGTTTTGTGTGTGTGTTTGGTGTGTGTTGTGGTTTTGTGTGTGTGTGTGTGTTGTGTGTTGTGTTGTGGTGTTTTGTTTTGTGTTGTGTTGTTTTTGTGTGGTGTGTGTGTGTGTTGGTGTGTGTTGTGTGTGTTTTGTGTGTGTGTGGTGGTGTTGTGTGGTTTGTGTGTGTTGTTGTGTGTGTTGTTGTGTGTGTTTTGGTGTGGGGGGTTTGTGTGTGTGTTGTGTGTGTGTGTGTGTGTTGTGTGTGTGTTGGGGTGTGTGTTGTGGTGGTTGTGTGGGGGTGTTGTGTGTGTGTTTGTGTGTGTTGTGTGGTGTTGTGTGTGTGTTGTGTGTGTGTGTTGTGGTGTTTGTGTGGTGTTGTGTGTGTGTTGTGGGTGTTGTGTGTTTTGTGTGTGTTTTGTGGTGTGTTGGTTTGTGGTGTGGTGTTGTGTGTGTGTTGTGTGTGTGTTGTGGTGTTTTGTGTTTTTGTGTGTGTTTTGTGGTGTTGTTTTGTGTGTTGTGTGTGTGTTGTGTGTGTTTTGTGTGTGGGGTTTTTGTGTGTTTTGTGTGTGGGGTTGTGTGTGTGTTGTGTGTGTGGTGTGGGGTTGTGTGTGTTTTGTTGTGTTTTGTTTTGTGGTTTGTGTGTGTTGTGGTGTGTTGTTTTGGGTTTTTTGTGTGTTTTGGTGTGTGTGTTTTGTGTGTGTTGTGTGTGTGTTGTGGTTTTGTGTGTGTGTTTTTGTTGTTGTGGTGTGGTTTTGTGTGTTGTGGTGTTGTTGTTGTGGGTGTTGTGTGTGTGTTGTGTGGTGTTGTGTGTGTGTTGTGGTGTGTTTTGTGTGTGTGTTGTGTGTGTGTTGGGTGTGTTGTTTGTGTGTGTGTTTTTTGTGTTTTTTTGTGTGTGTTTTTGTGTGGGTTGTGTGTGTGTTGTGTGTGTGTGTGTGTGTGTGTGTGTGTGTGTTG
>NC_069494.1:19272369-19299362 GCF_026875155.1 Cherax quadricarinatus
CACACACAACACACCCAAACCAACCCCAACACCACAACACACAACACACACACACAACACACACAAACAAAACACACACACACAAAAACAAACAAACCCCACACAACACACAACAAACAACACACACCAACACACAACACACACACAACACACACAACACACAAAACCAAACACACCACAACACACCAAAAACCACACACACACCACAACAAACACACACACACACACCACACAAAACACACACACACACACACACACACAAAACCCCACAAACAACACACACACACACAAAACACACCAACACACACACCAACCACACCACAACACACCCACAAAACACCACACACACACAACCCCACAAAACCCCCAAACACACAAAAAAACAACCAACAAAACCACCAAAACACACACAAAAACCAAAAACACACACACACACACCACACACAAAACAACCCCCAACCCACAAACAACACACACACACACACAACCACACACACCACACACACACACAAACAACAAACCTTTCAAAAAAAAACAACCAAAAAAAAACCCAACACAAAACCCAACACCACCCAACCCAAAAACAAAAACACACACAAACACACCAAACACAAACACACCCACCACACACACAAAAAACCAAAAAACCAAACACACCAAAAACAAAAAAAAAAAAACAAAAAAACCAAAAAAAAAAAACCCACCTAAACCCCAAAACCCCCAAAAAAACCAAAAAAAAACAAAACAAAAAAAAAAACACCAAAAATAAAAATTTTTTCCCAAAGAAATTTTAAAAAACAAAAATAAAAAAAAATCCAAAAAAAAAAAAACCCCTTTTAAAAAAACAAAAATCTTTTTTTTTGGGGTTTTAAAAATTTAAAAAGAAGAAAATTTTTTTTTTGGAAGGGGGCCGAAATTATTTAAACTTTAAATAGGGGAAATAAAAAAAACCATACCAAAAAAACCCCAAAAAATCCCCAAATTATTTTTATCAATTTTAAAACCCCAATGGGAGTGGCCTTGTTTTTGGGGGGGTAATGGAAAACCCCCGGGGGAAGGGAGGGAAGAGCAAGGGGAAACGGCGGGCCCCCACCCCCCGGGCTTATCCAATAAAAAGGGGGGGAGCTAGGGAGCAAAAAAAAAGAAAACCCCAAAAAGGCACAACAATTTGGAATTTTAAAAATTAGGACTTTTCAAAATTTTATGTTTAAAAGAAATTTTTTTAATTATGTTATATAAAAATTAATAATTTTGTACCAAAAAAAACTTAGGAAACTTACCTGACCTTATTATAACAAGAACAATTTAATTTAGCCTAATCCAGCTGAATATATTTTAGACAAGTTTACAATAATTAAATAAGCAATGAAATATATTTTTTTCGTTAGGTTCAGAATGATTTTTGCGAAATTATTGCAGACACATGTTAAGTAGTGAATAGATAAATAAGACATCCTGTAGTTAAGCTAAATATTTGGGTAGGAAGTCGCTTTGTGCTATATAAATCCTGATGTTTGTTGGTATTCTGTGTTAGGTTGGGCTCTGTTATGTGATTCTTGGCGGCGAATTATGAGATGACGTCTGGTTTCCATTGTTCCTGTGAGATGTGATGAATGGTTTGAAAACCCGACAAGTTGAAGATTGAGACACTTATGCAGCATATGGGAATCTTTATTCAGGAAACGTTTCGCCACACAGTGGCTTCATCAGTCCAATACAAAGAGGAAGGCGTAAGGAGAGCAGGAGAATGAGGTAATCAGTCCCTCAACCTGGAGTCGATGTGTTCAGTCCATCAATCTTGTAGAATGTACAGCATAGTGCCGTAGACGTGGCTTATATACTGTAGTGAGGTGAGGTGAAGCAGGCGGAGGCGGGGTCATAGTGGTACCATCCACTAGTCGAAGTAGTGAGGTGAGGTGAAGCAGGCGGAGGCGGGGTCATAGTGGTACCATCCACTAGTCGAAGTAGGTCTTCGTCCAAAGGTTGAACAAGTGTTGAAAAATTCTTTGTAACAAGATCCCATGATGCTGCAGTGTCTGACAGTTGTGATGAATGGTTTGAAAAACCGACAAGTTGAAGATTGAGACACTTATACAGCATATGGGAATCTTTATTCAGGAAACGTTTCGCCACACAGTGGCTTCATCAGTCCAATACAAAGATGAGATGTTGAAATTTGGAGTCGTAGGTATGAGGGATTTGTATGATTTGTGTGTGATGGTGGCGGCTTCCCAGTTAATATTGTGATTACTGGTGCTGATATGTTGATAAACGGCCATTTTTTTCAGTAAGGCAACATCAATGAGGTGGGTGTATACAAGTTTTAGAAAAGCAAATGACATTGCCTCTTCCTTGGCTTTACTCATCTCTTCTCATTTATGAGGTGAAGTGTCTGTTGAGACGCCATGTTTGTTTCTGGTACATACGTCACAGTTTCCTGGATGTCTGTCAAGTTTCTGAGGTGATGTACCTGGCTACAACGGAAGTTGTAGCCATTATGGTTGCTGTGAGGCAATACAGATCCTCCCCGATTTCCGTTCCGACCCACCGGTCGGGTTTACGAAATGGAAGGATGTGGGAATTATGTTAGCATGGCATGCATGAGTTGCATGTCTGTACAACATTCTTTTAACCTCATAAATTTCCCCCATGATTATCTCGTTATTTTTATCAACCTGACAAGCCGGGCTGTGGTTCGTACGTCGGCTTGCGTGCGGTCTGCAGTAGCAGCCTTCATCCACCGCGGAGCCTGGTCACGGACCGGGCAGCGGGGGCGTTGACCCCTGTAACGCTCTCTAGATATACTCTAGGGAATTTAAGTTTCGTTACTGTCTATAATTACTGTCTATTACGTATTTTTTTCGGTCTTATGTGCGGATGGAGAGAATCTGCAGTTGCAACATCGGTTGCAACGTAGGTTGCACCTGACTTCTTGTATATTCACGTTGCAATAGCAACCAGATATTCAATTTAATATTGCGATGTATAACAATCACATAGGGGGGTGAATGAAGGCTCTAGGCCTTTCATGTTGTAATCAACGCTTCTTCAGGAGCTTGCAGTGTTGCAGAAATAAGTGGAAAGCCAGGTACATTCGTTGAAGGGAGCTACTCTGTGTTGATTGCAACACGAAAGGCCTAGAGCTATCATTCAACTCCCCCCTCTGATTATTTTGCATCTTGTGCCGCTTGTTTCCGATTATTGCATAATCCGATTTTGCGATACAATGTGATAAGAGAAGAAGTTCACTTATTCTCTTATTCTCTCTACGTTGTTCCCAGTCAACATATCTTTCTTCTCTTCCTTCCTTATCTTACTCTCCCTTACTCTTATCTATATTACTTTCTCGCACCACAGGTCTATAGTTTATCATCCTATTCTCTCCTTCCATCCTGTTCCCTCCTTTCTGTCTCCACTCCCCTCTCTTATCCCATCTCTCCTTTCATTTCATTCTCACTATCCTCTCTTCTCCTCACCTATCCCCTCTCCTTCACACAGCGAATATACAAAATTTTTATCTGTTTGTGGTAGCCTTTGATTGTGCAATGGTTGTGGCTTACCCCCCCCCCACTCTATATCTCTCTATACATCTCTTCTATATCTCTATCTCTATCTCTCTCATTTTCAAGGGGATTTGACAAGGTTAGGTTAAGGATCCTAAACTTTATTGACATAGTAAGAGCTGGTTACCTACATCAAGCTCATTTGAAAGCACTTTTTAGTGTTATGAAACATAAAGTAGGGAATGGATGGAAGTTGGAGCCAATATGTGGGCCCATCTGTGGGCCCTGTGGGCCAGCATTTCAATTGTTTTTCGATTTTAATCAACTGAATTTATTCTCGTTGACATCATAATGCTGTACGAATGGGTTCTCATTACCGAGTCAATACTGGGTATATTTGATCTCAGATGAAGTGATGTTATGGAGAAGGGTACCAGCCAGAGTGAAGTTGCCGCTGGCTGCCCGGTCTTGTGGTACAGATGCTATGTTTCCACGCTGTTCCTCGAAGTGGATCAAGTGTGGTTACTTTGACCAATATTGCCTTGTTATAACAAGTAAGGCACCCACTCCCTCCTGTGTCTGAAGGCTGAAATGGCAGACCTAATAGGATGGGTCTCTCTCTCTCTATACTCTCTCTCTTCTCTCCTCTTATCTCTCTACTCTCTCTCTCTCTCTCTCTCTTTCTTTCTCGCTCACACACACACACAATATTACATACCAGAGCATCTCTCAGATAGTACGCGGTACGCAGTGATAAACAAAACAACGATAAAATGAATAATGTGGAGGAACATACACGAGAATAAGATAAGTATTATCGTAATAATATATTTCATCTCTACAGTATAACAGGTAGGTACTAATATTGTTAGTCACAGAAGTATGGTGCTACCAAGAGTGTGCATTTCTGGTAGAAACTAGTAGGGAAGTCTCTGAGAAGGCTGGACGAGAGTGATTTTAAAGGATTCTTACGTGGGATCTGGAGCAGAGAGGATCAAGGAGAAAGAGTTGAAGAATGAGGACACTTATGCAAACGTATGGGAATCTTTATTGAGGAATGTTTCGCCCAAGGTGGCATCGTCAGTCTTATGCAAAGTAAAAAGGTGTAAGGAGAGGAGGATTTTGTGGTGATCAGTCCCACGTTGGAGTCGAGTGTTCACCCCATCATTTTTTGTAGAAAGTACAGCAGGGGCCCGTAGAGGACTTATATATGTAGTCAGGTGAGGCGAAGTGGGGGGTTTACTCTGCTATTACCCCCCTCCACCATACAAAACCATTACCCCCCCACTATAATTACCACTACCACTAATTTTAAATATGCTACCCCCCATAAACCACCACCACTATACTACTACTACTACTACTCATATACTAAGGTGTATTAAGTGTATTGAAAAAGCCTTTGGGTTTTGGCGAAACGTTACAATAAAGATACCCGACGTTGCATTGTGTCTAATTTTGTCTTGTCGTATTGTTGGTGAAAATAGACGTACAAATGTACCCCCTATTGTAGTACTGTAGTATGTAGTAGCCCCCTCACGGTTTCCCACCGACCCCCGTCACTAAAATACGAAGAAAGCCTCGGGGGTGAAACGTGCCCTTTTAATAAATGCCCCGAGCTGTAAAAGTATCGTTTTTCCCACAACTGGACAAAAAAAACACAAAAAGGGAGAGAAAAAATTTTTTTAAGCGAGGTGGGTACTTTAAAAGGTAACGGGGCCCCTGACAAGGTGTCACCATGAGCTGCGAGGGGAAGAATCTTTTCCCATGATAAAGTAAGGTCAATGGGTGCAAGAAAGGTATAAAATACCGCAATATGAAATTTTAAGACCATGTGCAAATCGGGATTCTTTATTGTGTAGAGTTTCGCCAAACGTGGTTTTCAATACAGATTCTAGGCATTTCCGGTATTTTATACCTTTTTGCACAACTTGTAGACACTGAACACAGGGAAATCTTGGTTCGAGGCATTACAAGACTTTTCACGGCTGCTGCAACAAACCCCTTTTTGGGAAAAAGGCCCTACTTCCCGGGGGAATCCCCCCTACCAGTGCTTTGCCCCGTCTGCCCCCGCCCACCCATGACCCCTAAACCCCCAGTTTTTGTTTGTCCAGTTTTCCCCTCCCCCACGATCTGTGAACACTAACTCAAGGCTGGGGTGATTACCTCATTTTTTTTATAGTTCTTCTGTCTTCCTAATGTCCTAGAATCTTATTGAAAAACCCCCGGGAGGGCAAAACGTTTACTTTTTAAAGATACCCAGATGTTGCAATGTGTTTAACTTTCGGTAAATGGATCGTGATAGTTACAGATATCTTGAAGAGAGCAGTGCGACTTTAGGGAAACAGTTCAGGACTGTTTTGAAGCAGTGTGAAAGACCCACCAGGGGTAATAATTTGCTGCCCTATCTTGTCAAATGGGGAAACATGTAAATAATCTGGAGATCGCTAAAAGAGAGGGCCAAGTGATCCAAATCCATCCTTTCCATTAACTGGGAATAAAGAAAAATGTAATACAGTAAAAACCCCGATTTTGTTCTGCCGGGTTTAAAATGGACTTAGGGAACTTTGCTAATCTTGATTGGGGTTACTAGCAAATGATTTATTGCGATGATCATCTTATTTTTACAAAAGGGATCCGATTTTTTAATTTTTTTTTTTAATAATGTACACAGTGCCCCAATTTTATACATTCCCCCCAGAGAAATTAGGGGTTAAAAAACGATCCCCCAATGGGTTAAAAGTAGGTTTTAAGCATCTTTTAGGGGAGAAAAGGGGAATTTATGGCGTCAGAAGGGGAGGGTTAACCTTACTGCCATTTGTTCGCTTAAAAGAGAAAAAAAGGGGGTTGAAAGGCTAAAGGAATGAAATTAGAGTTGTAATGATCAAAACTAAACCCAAAAGGGGGTTTTTTCAAAGGATAGGACGAAGGGGAAGGAAAAAATAGGACCTTGAAATTGGGGAAGGGAAGCTGAGGATAAAGAATGGAAAAGTGTTCCTTATTTATGACTATTTTTGTCGTTTTTTAACAGGAAGATTAATGAGATTCCATAATTAAAAAATTATTTAGTTCCGATGAATTTAAGAACAATATTAGTCACGAGGGGCTGGTTTTAAAAGATAGACAAACTGAAACAAAATAAGTCCCGGGACCCGAGAGTTTTTTCCCCGGGGGACTAAGGAATGCAAGAGGAGCTTGCGCCATTAACGGTGTGTTTTAATGCGTATCCTTCCTGTTTGCCGAGATTGGAGATGGTAATTGGTTCCAAAAATTCAAATCAGGGGTAAGTCCTTTCCCTTCAATTTCCCGCCCCAATAAGGGGACATCTATAGTGGGCAAGGTTTTTGAATAAATTTAAAAGCTGGAATTTCGGGGAAGTCCCCTTTTAAAGAGCAAAAACTTGAAAAATGAATTCAGCATGGATTAGGGAGGTCTTTCCCCGGGCCTGAAAAACCCTTACTGACGTTCTTCAATAGAAATTTGGGGCAGTTGACAGTGATAAGGGAATTGATATTGTTTATTTGGATTTTAGTAAACCCTTTTGACAAGTCCCCAAAAGGGAGACTCTTAAAAAAAAGTGGCAGCTCAGGGTTTTATAGGGGGGAAAAAGTTTAGCAGGGGATTGGGCAGGGCCCTTTTTCCCCCAAACAAAGCAGAGTTTGTAGTTTGAATGGTTCAGAAAAACGGCCCTTGTTGTTAATTAGAAAAAGTGCACTTTTGGGGGAATCTTTATTGAGGAAACGTTTCCCCACACGTGGCTTCATCATCCATACAAAGGAGAAACTTGGGAACAGGGGGGGAATGAGGTAATCGCCCCTCACCCTTGAGCGATGTGGTCTCCAAATCTTGAATAAAAAAGTTCCCCCTTTTGGTTTTGGAAAAGATGAAGCCACTGTGTGGGGGAAATTTTTCCTCAATGAAAAACCCCAAGAATTGCCATGTGTCTAATTCAAAAACCGAAAGAAAGGTTCCCCTTTAAATTTGGAGGTGAAACCCTAAATTTGGGGATTAGTCTCTAGTGGGGGCCCCAAAGGATCAGTTTTAGGCCCCCTTTCTTTTTTTAATTTACATTAATGACCTTGATAAAGGATTCGATTTGACTTTATTTAAATTTCTGATGTACAAAGATAGGCCGATAATTAAACTCTGGGAGGATATCAAGAATTTCCAGGACGATTTGGCCCAAATTAAGGTTTGGTTGAAAAATGGCAGATGAAGTTAAATGTGGTAAGTGAAAGGGTTTACAAACACTATTTGGGTAATGAAAAAAATCGCCCCGAAGTATAATGTGGTAAAAGTAGAGTTGATCATAAGTGTGAAAAGGGAGGGGGGAGTTTGTTACCCAAAAATTTCAAAAGCCAAGACGGGCATTTCCCTTGGGAAAATTAAACCCCCTTTGCATTATAATGTGATCCTTTATTGAAAAATTTTCCCCCACACAGTGGGTTTTTTTCAAGTCACAAAAAGATCTACCGGGGTTCTATTTTATGTTAATGTTCGAAAGGGACCTTTAGCCTGGAAACAGGCCCTATTTTGCGAGGACGAGTTTGGCCCCCGGGGGAGAAAAGGTTTTTCTACAATGATGCGCGTTTGCGGGCTCAAGCATTTTGGGTTTGTTAAAACTGGGGGAAATCTCAAAACGACAACGCCTTTTGTCCCCCATTATGGACACTAGCGAGGAGGGGGGAATTAGTTTTATCAGGGAAACCCAGCTTGTCTGGTTCTTTGGACCCCTATGGTGCATTAGTGTGGCCGCATCATCTTGGGTCCTCGGAGTGTTCAGTAACTTCGCACTCCAGAAAAAATAGTGTGTTGGGGCCCGCTGGACAACGGGGCTGACGTACGGCAAAATCCCCCCCCAACCCTTGTCAACCATCATTTTGGCTGTTGGGAAACCCCAAAACAAAGGGCCGATGGATGGGGGCACATCCCATCTGGACCACTTTACCCAAATGGAGGGGTTCCCCCTGATTTCCTTGTGGGTACCACTTTTGGGAGATGGGGTATCACCTAAAAACCCCCCCCAAAAGTTTATGGTTGGAAGCCACCATTTTTGGTCTGTCGGGCGGTTTGGGGAAAAAAAAATCCCCAATTGTGGTTGGGCGGGTTGCTGCCTTGGGCTCATCTGGCCCCCTTTCCCCCGGTGCCAGAATGGTGGGGATCCATTTTCAAGGGTCGATCTGTTCCCCTGAATTTTTTAAAGGTTTGCTTTTGCTCAGGATCATGTGATGAGGTAAAACATTGCCCTGGGGTTGAGGGGGGAGAGGGGTTTGATTGCAGGGGGTGGAATAAAACATGTAATGCCCGGTCGGGGGGTTTCCGATGTCGTAGGGCATGGGGAAAAATGCCTGTTTGAATCCCCCCCAGCCCCAGCTTTAAAGGATCGTGCATTACGGGGGGATTTCCCCCAGCCTTGTGTGTAAAACCTTTGTGGTCAGCCCCAGCTGGCTTTTTACTGTGGGGTCGACAAAAACCCCATCTGGGAAAATTTACCTGCACATGGCCCCCTTGCCAGTGCCATGCAGGGTTCACTTGATTGGGGGGGTGTTTTTACTGCGAGATGCTTAGAGAGGGGTTGGTTGCATGATGCAAAATCGGTGGTCTGGGCGCCAGGGGTGGTGGGTTGATCCCCACAACGGGAAGGTCACAACTCTTCTAAAGGGAGATTTGTATGGGCCCGCAGTTTTCCGGGGAAATCACAAAATGAACGAATCCGGGAGGTTTTGGGGAAGTGGGGGATTTGTGTCATGGTTGTAAATACCCGTTTTTAGTGGGGTACCTTGCTGCCAGTGCAGAATGGGGTACTTTGCAGGGCGTTTATGTATCTTACTCTGCCCACCCAAAGGGGAAAGGAACCCGGGGGCCTCAAAATCTGAGACATAGGGTTTTGGGCCCCAGAGGGGGGGCCCCCCAACCCATAATTCTTATCGCTGGTTTTGAAACGCCCCTCCCTTTGCCTGTTTGGCGGGAAGAGAGGGAGCAAAACCGGTGACCTTTGGGCAATGGGGCGAGCGTAAACCCTTGTTTTAATAGTAAAAGCGAAGTCCCTCTTTGCTTCCCCCTGCACGGTGCTCTCAGGCTCTATGGCGTTGAGCTGAGTAGAGCACGTGATGACATATTTGGGGCCTTTTTTGGAATGGCCCGCTTTTTATCAATGTGTTTCCCCAAGTACGGGGGAGGAGCCTTCCACTCAAGTTTAAAAACCCCTAAAAATTAGTAATAAATTTCACGGGAAATCTGGTCCCTTAAAAACATCATTGCAAAGTTTTCTGGAAAGAATCTTGGGGCCCTATTTCCCTTTGAAAGACTGCGAAATAGGCCAAAAGTTCTTGAGCCTGTCGCTCTAAATTGATTTTCCCCATTCAAAAGGGAGTGCAAGATAAATCAGCGTAGCTGAGGGGGGTTTGTCCCACTAAAAAAGGGGAAGGGTCACAATTTTCCGTTTAAGGAGGGTTAAAAACCAGGGTAGGACTGAGCAAAACCTTCTTGTGGGGGCCGTTTTCCGGGTTTTTTTTAAGGGAAAAGAGTGTGCCCCAAAAAAGCTGCACGGGGCCGGGCCTCCCCCTAAGGTGGGACCTTACCCCAGGCCGGAGCGCCCCTTTGTTTCCCCTTCCTAGCTAGTTTTGCCAGAATTGCTGTGGGGCTGGCTGCTAAAATTCCCTTCTCAAAGTCGAGGTAAAAACGAACTGGGTTTTTTTGGTTACTATCAGAATTGGTTAGTAGGTGGTTATGCACTTTCTTCCCCTTCCCTTTGGTGAAGCCAAATTGGGGTTTATAAAGGGGGTCCCCAATTTTCCATGGGAGGGGGTTTAAAAACACCATCCTCTCAGCGCCCTTGGTAACCCGCGGGTTTCACCGATAGGGGGTTTCTTTATGCCGGGGCCCTTGGGGCCTTTGGGAAATTTTGGGTTTACGATGGTAGCTGTTTCCGTTGCTGGGAAAACCCGGCCAAACACGACTTTTTTAAGGGAACGTTTAGTTGGGCCCCCCCTCCCCCTTGCCCACCCGTGCAACATGGAGTACAAAAACCTCATCCCCGGGGCAGTGCCCAACCTGTGTTTTAAAACGGCCCCTTTGGGAGTTCCAAAAGCCCACGAGGTTTTCCCTGGGCCATTTTCCCCGACTCCATCCCGTTTGTATGGGTTAAAATGAGTTGTGGCAGAAAAAATCCGTCTGTATTTTTTCCCGTGTCCTGTGGGGCTGATGGAGGCCCCTCGGGAAAGAAAAAAGCTCCCTAGTTTTTTTATTCCGGGGATGGGTTCGGGTGTCCCTGGGGGGCCTGGGCTTGTCTTGCCATTGCTATGAAAAGTTCCCCCATATTCAGAAAAGGTGGTTGTGATGCCCGAATGTTGAGCACCACCCAGCCATTTTCTTTTTTCCTTGGAGAGACTCGGGCGGGCATGCTCCCCAAAATTGGCTCTAGAGTATTTTTTGTTTCTGCCTTTGGGTTTTTACGCCCTGTATACTTCCTAAAAGTTGTGTGGTGGTTCTGCTCCCGCAACCCCTCGTTGTAGAACCCCCAGTCTCTTTTGTGAGTGCGTCCCGGGGGGCTTTTTGGAATTGTGCACTCTGTGTGGTGAGAACAAATGATTAGCTCCTGTTCAGCCCCCTATCCCGCTTCAGATTTGTGAGTATGGGGCCACCAGTTATGAAGATAAACCTGGGAAAAATTTCCCGTTGGCCCCCTTTTAAAGTCCCCTCTAGGAGGCAGCAAAAACTGTGGGAGGCCCGTTGTGTTGAAGGGTGGTGCTCCTGCCCAAAATGGTTTCCCGACAAGGTGAGGGGGGAAATTTCCCATGGGCTCCGTTTCGAGTTTTCTTGGGCCCCAAAGGGGAAGGGCGAGGGAGCCAAACCCCAAAAGGGGTGTGGGTCTCCATTGTTTAGCAAATTTGCTTTTTGGAATTCGTTTTAGGAGCATTGCTTGTGTCTGTCCCGCAGCATTTTGGGTTTCTGAGTGAGGTGCAGGATTGGGTTTATGTGCGTTGAAAACTCCCCCCCACCCTTTAAAACCCCCTCAGTTTCGGTAGTGCGGGGGCTCTGCAAAGTCGAGGGTGTGTTTGGGGTTTTGTAGATGTATAGATGGCAATGGGGGGGCTCCAGGTATGTGCACAAGGGGGGCCTTTTACTCGCATCCTCCCCACAATCCAAGGGGGTTTTTGGTAAACCCCGGGAGGTATTGGGATTTTAGATAAAAAAACGGTGTTTCACCTGCAGTGAACCCCGGGCCCTGTGCCAAAAAACCCCGCAAAAAAAAGGGTTGTTTTGGGGACATAGTCGGGGCCGTCAAGTTTTTTTGTTTGCACGACGATGTCAACCCCATCCCCAATTACTGCCCCCAGCAAGAGGTGCTCGTTTTCCCCCCAGGCCCAAATGTTCCCCTGTTGGACCTTTAGGGTTTTGATTTGGTTTCCCCAAGTTAAATTAAACGCTGTTGTTTCCTGAGCTGGGGCTGAGTCCCGCCCGCTTGAAACCTGCAAAATTTATGGCGTCCCCCTGTCTCCCCCTCGGGCAGTAACCACACTCCCCAGGAGCTTTTGACCTCTGCCCGAAAAAACGCTCTGGGTTTTTCCGTGGGGGGGTTGATTGTTTGCAAATAAAAATCCGTGAAAAACCCTTTAGTGCCCACGGGATCCTCCCTGGGGAGGGGCCCGCTTTGGGGTTTTTAGTTCCCCAAAAAGTTTGGGTATTATCTGGGCTGTTGTGGTCTGTAGAGGTGTTTTAGGGGTTTTTTTTCTTTAATTGGGAAAGCACCCTGGGCTGTTTCTGTATACCCCGGTTGGGGAAACCGGCATTGTGGTGAGGGGGCCAGTTGAAACCTGCCAAAACGCCCTGTGCCGGGTAAGGGTGCCTGCGGGTTTTCGGGGGCTTGGCCCGGGGGGGCTCGTTTTGGCCGCCCGCTGATCGCATTGGGCCAGTGAAACCCCGTTGACTCCTCCTGTTCCTCTTGGGTTTTGTTTCTTCGTTGAGGGGAGGGGTGAAAGGGGGTTTTTGACCTTATGCCCGGTTTAAGGCCCCCGAGGGTTGGGAATTCCTGGGTTGCTTGGTTTTGGGTGCTGAGGGGATCTGCGGTGGGGTCAGGGTTCTTGCACCCATCGTTTGGGAGGTGAGGATCCTTTGTAGCCTGTTGCCGAGTTTTTGGCCCTCTTTTAAAACTCCCTTTAATTCCCGGAGAGCCCCTCGGGGGATCGAGGAAATTCCCGGCATGGTGTTTTTTGCCTGCAGTTTGGGGAAATTTTTGGGTGGGTGGGGATGCATTTTTTAATTGGTGATGCATTCCTCGGTTTTGGGTGGTGCTGGGCTGCAGACCCCCGCAGTTTTCTGTTTGGAAAAGAGGCACCGAGGTTTTCCGTAACCCCTGACACTTGAGACAGCGAACTGGTTTTGCTGTAAGGTCCTGACCTTTGTACCGCCCCCAAAAACCGAGGGCCCTGGGTTTGGGAGTGGTCCACATGCTAAATTTAGGACCTGTCGGGTTGGTGCAAAATTTCCTGCCGCCCCTTTTTTGACACCACACTGGGGTGAGCTTTTCTATGCCTCGATGGGGATCATCACGGGTATGCATCACTAAAACCCCTTTGGGGATTTTCCCCAGAGTTCCCGTTCCTCCAGGGTGGAAAGACGATCTGTCTCCATGACTCTCTTCAAAGGGGGAAAAACATTTCCCTTGTTGAAGGAGGGCAACATTGGTTTCTCCCTTCAAGTTAACCAATTTTTGAACTTCAGGTTGTGTCCCTGATTTCCCGGTATGAAACAAAGCCATAAGGGGGTTTTTGGGGGTCCCCGTAAGACTTTACCTTTTAATTTGGCCCGGGGGCCCTTTTAGCTGGTTTGCGGGCCCTTGGAGGTCGGGGCTTCTTTTTCTTGGGCCACAGGGGTGCATCCTTTTGGTTTTTTGGGGGGGGGGGTGTTTATTTTCCCCCCACTGTTTTTCCCTAAATTCCCCCGGCTCCATGGGGTTTGGAAAATATCAGTCGTACAACGTAAGCAGGATCTTCCTCTTCCTCTTGACACGGGTGGTCTCGCAACTTCTTCGCTAAAATTGCGCCCCAATTTTCCAAATATGAGCCCTCCGTCGGGTTTTTTGGCATGTGGCCCCCTCGGCAGAAGCCATGTGCCTATTAGTGATAAGGTAGTGAACTTGGAGCTGTGTGTTTTAAAACTGACTATAAAAATGAACGAACAAAACAAAAACAAACAAAAGTTCAGGTAAGGGGACCAAATTTGGGATGGTGGGGAAACGGGACAGACGAAAAATGTGCTGGAGAGGGTTTCTTATCGTAAAATAGGCCAGGGCTTAACCCAGCAGCAAAGGCGATCGTGGGACAGATATTAGAAGAGAAATTCAGCTTTTTGTTGGGGGGGGGTGAGCGGGGAGAAGGGACATGCACGTTTAGCGCTGAGAGGAGTGAAAAACTGACATGTTTAACACAAATCTGGGGCAAAAGAGGGTCAAAGAGGTCCTGTAGAAAATCCAAAGGTTATTTGAAAATGGGGTTGGAGCAGGATCATGCAAGGAGTAAAAAAAGGTTGGGGGTTTGGGGGTCTGCGAATGTCTTCGTCAAGGAAGAGGCCCGTATCATGTCTGTCTCAAGTTTTCTGTCTGTACTGACGTCTTCCAGTAAATTCAGCGGGGGATGTCTAATTGGGCATGGAGAGACTCGCTTGGGCAAAATCCTCCCCTTGACATCAAGCCCCCAGCGCAGCCCCTTGTTCGGACAGGGCTGATTTTTAAGAAGTTTGTTTTGCTGCAAAGAGAGGCTAGAGGAGAGTAAGTTATCAGAGGACGTATTAGGGATTTGTGGGTGTAGTTTGGTGGTTGGAGGCATGTTTAGCTTGTAGGGCCCGAAAGGGGCCTTACTAGTTATTACATGCCTTTGATGAATGTGTCCTGTAAACGAAAAGGTATCAAGATTAACGCCAAGGACAGTGACAGATTGTGTGATGGGATGTAAGGGGGCGGGTGTCAGTGTTCTGAGCTCGACAGGTAATGGAGGATCCGTTTCCGTATTTAAAAATTTTGTAATGGGATTTAGCTGCATTGGTTTTGATCCTCCATTTTTGCCCCCCAGATGGCTATCCTGTGCCCTCATTTTGCTTTTTTGGTGTGAGTGATCTAATTGGTGTGAGGATAGTTTTTAAATTTTCGTCTCGGCTGTGTGATGGGTTGTGGTATAAGGGTTTTGGGAATGCTTTTAGTTAAAAAATGAAAGGGTAGGGAGAGGCAGATCCCGGGGGTACTCCAGCATTTGGGTTTGTAAGAGTCAGAGTAACAGCCTTGGATTTTGTTCTCGGGGTCGGCCCCGCCCTAGGAAGTTGCAGAGGAGTTTAGGTACGAGAGGCAGGTTGAAGTTATGCGATTTTGTACTTGACCTTTTGCCAACGTGTCAAAAGTTTTTTTCAACGTTTTTTTGCAACCAGGGTGTCCTGTTTCTTTGTTTTTTTTTTTATGGGATGTATTGAGAATGATGTTAATGGCTCCTGTGTGGATCTGTGAGTTCTGAACCCAAAAACTGGCCATCAGAAAGTAAAAGTTGTGTTCCGGGTATCTGCGAGGCGATGGTTGTGAGTTTTTCGAAAGTTTTCCTAAAGTTTCGAGGAGGCTGATGGGCGATGTTTCAGGCAGAGTGGTCTTTTTTGGGTTTGGGAAAAGGAGGATAGCAGTAGCGCTTTGAAGAGGGAGGGGGAAGTTTAGAGGAAGGGGAGGCATTGAGGGGGGTTGTGTAGGCAGTAATGATAGAGTCAGGAAGTGTTTGAGGATAGGGGTTTAGGCCAGAGGCCCCAAAGGCCTTGGGAGGAAGGTGTCTGAGGAGATTTTTTAATGTCTGTTTTGGTGAAAGGATGTCAAGTTCTTGGGAGGGTAAGGGCCAGATGGATGGGCTGTCTGGTGTTGTTTCTTGGTTGTGTGCGGGTTTTTCCAGTGTTTATGCTGAATGGTTGGATAGCATTAGGGGGGGGAGTAGGGTGGAAAGATTTTCCCCTCCCAGATGTTTTTTAAAAGATGTTAGTAGCGCCTGCGGGTTGAAGGTGTGTTGTTGTGGGTGATTGTTTTGAATTTGTTGGGGGGAGGGGTCCCTCTTTTTTTTGAAAAATTTCCAAAAGGGCTTTAGTGTTTTTAATATGCTGTTTGTCCTCTTGTAGTATGAGTGGACCGTGTTTGTTGGGGTTTTTGGTTAGACTTGTAGAATGTTTTTTCGAGGTAAGTGAGATTAAATGGACTTGTTTAAATCTGTGTGTGTTGAGGAACTTTGGGGTAGCAGATAATTAGTCTTCTTGTTCTGAGTAGGTTTGAAGGAAAACGGTGGTGGGGTTTTTCTTTGGTATTGCGATGTTGGTGTTTTGTGAAATTTCCGGTGAGACAAGTTGAGTTCAATGTCAGAGATGGTTTTTGTTGTAGTCATGGGTGAGGTTTATTGTTGTGTTTTTAAAAGGCATCCCAGTCAGGTTCTTGTGGGAGAAGGAAGGGTGGTTGGAATGAGGATGGGGTTGGAGGAGATGTGTAAGATGACGGGATGTGTCAGAGCCTGTAATGGGCCGGGGAGTAGTTTGAAAAGAGAGCTGGCTGGTTTGCCGAATGATGTCTGGATTCCCTTTGGGCCCGTGTGATTGAAAAAGGTATTTAAGTCGGGCCCAGATGAATTAGATGTTTATGGTTAGTGAAGTTGAGTAATTTGGGGACCCAAGTTGGTTGTTAATGGTGTGATGAAAGGGGGGTTTTTTTGGCATTTTATGTCAGCTGTAGGGGATGTTTGGGGTTTGGTGTAGTTGAAGTAAGGGAAAAATCGTGCATGTTGAGGGAAAAGTGTTTGGGCAGCATAGGTGGGAAAAGATAAAGGGCCAAGGTGGGTGTGTATTCTGACTCAAGACTGTTTTGGTGAATAAAGGGGTTGGGAGAAAAATTTGTGTTTTATGTTGGATTTGACAAGGATGGCAACCCATCGTGGGGAATAGGGGGGGCTGTAGTGCAGTATAACCCTAATGGCGGATGCGTTAGGGGTTTGAGGCAGTACTGTTTTTGCAAAACAAAATTTTGGTCTCCCGCTTCAAGGAGCTCGGCCAGTAGGTGTCTAATTTGTAAGTAAGAACGTACGTTGAACTGAATCACCTTAAACGTGATTTAATGGTTTCGTCAAGCAAAGTTAATGTGGGGGAGGAGTTAGGGTTAAAGCCCGTGATGTGGTGCCATCGTGGGTGGGTTTGTAGGTTTACGGGCCCCGTTTCCTTTGGGCTTTTCTGTCAGAAGTTGGGGAGGGTTTTGGTTTTTAGTGGATTTTGTTGGAGGGGGGGGAGTTGGACCGGAATGTTTTGGTTGTGGGTGGAGTGGGCGAAAAGGTGAGCAGAGGAAGTGGGAAGCTTGGTAAGGGATGAGGAAGTGGGAAAATTTGGTTGGGGGTGAGGGAAATGGGTAAGGAGGGGGGGGATGGGGTGGGCGTACAGCACATCGGGGGGGTTTGGTGGGGGGTAAAGTAGTGAAAAGGGATGGGGAGGAGGAGAGCTGGTGGGGGTAGGGGAATGGAGGAGTGGGAGGTTGTAGGGGGTTCGAAGAGAAAACAGGAAAGGGGGGATAATTAAAAAGGGAAGTTTTTTAGCGACAAAATTGGTTTTAAAAAAGTAGTGTTGATTTGGGAAGCTTTAGAATTACCCTCGCAGAGTTATGATCTCACCATAACCCCCCAAATTTTTTTCGCAAACTTATGGCTAAGTTTACATATTTAACTTATAAGTGCTAGGGGTTTTGGGGACTCCCCCTTCAGAACCTTGCATTTTTTTACATTGAATGATCTGCCCTTTTTTGACCAAAAAAATAGATTTGTTTAAAAACCCCCTGAAGTTCCCTAAATTACGTTTTAATCAATTAAAAAAACCCGGGCCCGGGGTTGAACCCGGGTCAGGAGTCTCAAAACTCCCGCCCCCTCCCCTTAGCCACTAGACCAGCTAGCCACAATAAGATTCGTGGGTAGTGGTTAGGGCTTTAACCGACGATGGAGTTTTTGAGATCCCCTGATGCGGGTTTCAATCCCGGCTGGGGTATGGTTTTTTTGCAATGTGTCATTACGATTTTGTGGTCTTGAATCAATTACCTACCCCATCTTGTGTATGGCGAATTTGCTATTTCACTGTAACCCTATTAAGATCATTGATATTATTTTTAAACAAAACGGGCCCAAGACTGATCCTGTGAACGCCCCCTTGTTTCGATCCCCCTCGGGTTTAACCCCATTATGGACACTTTGTTCCGTCTGTGAGCATGATCGATCCAGGAGCACTTTTCCCCATGCCATGACTGCCACTTTCTTTTTCAGTCTTTGGTGCGGAACTCTATCAAAGCCTTTTAAACTAATAAATAATATCAAATTCTTTATCGGGTCAACGCCTCAAAAGCTTTACTGAAGAAAGTTTTTAAAAAATTAGTTAGACCCCGGCCCTTGGAATCCATGCTGAGTATCTTTTAAACAAGTTTTGCTTATCGAGATGGCTTCTTTAACTCAGCTATAATTGATCTAGTAATTTGCCTACAAATTTAGGTCAGGCTTATTTGGGGGGTAATTTTACGGTAACGACTTGCCCCTGTTTTTTAAAAAAAAAGGGAATTTCATTAGCCACTTTTCCCCAAAATCAAAAACTACACCCGTTTGAGAGAAAAAAAAATAATTTGTTAATGGTTTCACAGATTTCCATTTGCATTCCTTAAGAACCCTTGAAAAAACCTCATCAGGACCCGGCGACTTATTTGCTTCAGTCTGTCTATCTGCTTCACAACCATTTCACTAGTGACTGTGATGTTACATAATTTATCTTCTTCTAGCTCACTATAAAAATTAATTACTGGAATATTGTTAGTGTCTTCCTGTGTAAAAACTGAGAGAAAATAATTATTTAAAATCGAGCACATTTCATTCTCTTTGTCAGTAAGATGCCCATAGTTATTTTTAAGGGGACCTATCTTATCTCTAACTTTTGTTCTATAGACCTGGAAAAAACTTTTTGGGTTAGTTTTAGAATCCCTAGCACTACTATGGTTGGTACATGAGTCACATACCAGAAGACATTATGAATTAATTTTTTGCTGATGCAAAATTAATGAGAAAAAGTGTTGTGGACAAGAAAAGGCTCCAAATGGACCTGGAAAATCTGCATGAATGGTTAGACAAGTGGCTACTGGAGTTCAACCTCAGCAAATATAAAGTTATGAAAAATGGGGAAGGAGTAAGAAGGCCGGAAACTGAGAATAGAATCAGTCGATGAGAAAGACCTACAAGTAAACATAGTACCGAACATATCTCCAGTGGAACACAAACCGAATAACCTCTGCACCGAATTCTCGTGTGGTATGTCTAGCATAAGCTTTCAGGAATCTCAATAGATATTCACAGCTCTTTACACAACATACATCAAGTCTGTCTTGGAGTATGGAGCGCCATAATGGAACCCACACGTCAGACACAGAAACATCTTGGGATGGAGACACTTGTGCAACATATGGGAATCTTCACTGAAGAAACGTTTCGCCACACAGTGGCTTCATCAGTCCAATACAAAGCAAGAAGTTAATAAGGAGAGGAGGAGTTTGAGGTAATCAGTACCTCCGCCTGGAAACGGTGTCTTCAGTCCATCACCCTGGAAACGGTGTGTTCAATCCATCACCCTGGAAACAGTGTGTTCAGTCCATCGCTCTTCTAGGAAATACAGCATAGGGCCAGAGACGTGGCTTATATACTGCAGTCAGGTGAGGCGAAGCAGGAGGCGGCGGGATCAGAGTGGTACCACCCACTAGTGTAAGTAGGTCTTAATCCAAAGGTTGGAGAAGTGTTGAAGAATTCTTTGTATCAAGATCCCATAATGCTGCAGTGTCTAACAGATGTGATGTAATCAGTCCAACATCGTTGTCGAAACAATATTTGAGGTGGTCAGTCTCTCAGCCTGGAGAAGAGTTCAGCTCCATACTCTGGAACAAGGTGGTCAGTCCCTCAGCCTGGAGAAGAGTTCAGCTCCATAGTCTGGAACAAGGTGGTCAGTCCCTCTGCATGGAGAAGAATTCAGCTCCATGGTCTGGAACAAGGTGGTCAGTCCCGCAGCCTGGAGAAGAGTTCAGTTCCATGGTCTGAAACAAAGTGGTCAGTCCCTCAGCATGGAGAAGAGTTCAGCTCCATGGTCTGGAACAAGGTGGTCAGTCCCTCAGCCTGGAGAAGAGTTCAGTTCCATGAATAACAAAAAGGCACAATACCGTGACTGGAACAATACACAAATAACCCGCACATAAAAGAGAGAAGCTTACGACGACGTATTGTTCAGTTCCATGGTCTGGAACAAGGTAGTCAGTCTCTCAGCTTGGCGAAGAGTCCAACTCCATGGTCTGGAACAAGGTGGTCAGTCCCGCAGCCTGGAGAAGAGTTCAGCTCCATGGTCTGGAACAAGGTGGTCAATCCCTCAGCCTGGAGAAGAGTTCAGCTCCTTGGTCTGGATCAAGGTGGCCAGTCTCTCAGCCTGGAGAAGAGTTCAGCTCCTTGGTCTGGAACAAGGTGGTCAGTCCCTCAGCCTGGAGAAGAGTTCAGCTCCTTGGTCTGGATCAAGGTGGCCAGTCTCTCAGCCTGGAGAAGAGTTCAGCTCCATGGTCTGGAACAAGGTGGTCAGTCCCTCAGCCTGGAGAAGAGTCCAGCTCCTTGGTCTGGAACAAGGTGGTCAGTCCCTCAGCCTGGAGAAGAGTTCAGTTCCTTGGTCTGGAACAAGGTGGTCAGTCCCTCAGTCTGGAGAAGAGTCCAGCTCCATGGTCTGGAACAAGGTGGTCAGTCCCTCAGCCTGGAGAAGAGTCCAGCTCCATCGTCTGGAACAAGGTGGTCAGTTCCTCGGCCTGGAGAAGAGTCCAGCTCCATGGTCTGGAACAAGGTGGTCAGTTCCTCAGCCTGGAGAAGAGTTCAGCTCCATGGTCTGGAACAAGGTGGCCAGTCTCTCAGCCTGGAGAAGAGTTCATCTCCATGGTCTGGAACAAGGTGGTCAGTCCCTCAGCCTGGAGAAGAGTCCAGCTCATTGGTCTGGAACAAGGTGGTCAGTCCCTCAGCCTGGAGAAGAGTTCAGCTCCTTGGTCTGGAACAAGGTGGTCAGTCCCTCAGTCTGGAGAAGAGTCCAGCTCCATGGTCTGGAACAAGGTGGTCAGTCCCTCAGCCTGGAGAAGAGTCCAGCTCCATGGTCTGGAACAAGGTGGTCAGTTCCTCAGCCTGGAGAAGAGTTCAACTCCATGGTCTGGAACAAGGTGGTCAGTCCCTCAGCCTGGAGAAGAGTTCAGCTCCATGGTCTGGAACAAGGTGGTCAGTCCCTCAGTCTGGAGAAGAGTCCAGCTCCATGGCCTGGAACAAGGTGGTCAGTCCCTCAGCCTGGAGAAGAGTCCAGCTCCATCGTCTGGAACAAGGTGGTCAGTTCCTCAGCCTGGAGAAGAGTCCAGCTCCATGGTCTGGAACAAGGTGGTCAGTTCCTCAGCCTGGAGAAGAGTTCAGCTCCATGGTCTGGAACAAGGTGGTCAGTCCCTCAGCCTGGAGAAGAGTCCAGCTCCATCGTCTGGAACAAGATGGTCAGTTCCTCAGCCTGGAGAAGAGTTCAGCTCCATGGTCTGGAACAAGGTGGTCAGTCCCTCAGCCTGGAGAAGAGTCCAGCTCCATGGTCTGGAACAAGGTGCTCAGTTCCTCAGCCTGGAGAAGAGTTCAGCTCCATGGTCTGGAACAAGGTGGTCAGTTCCTCAGCCTGGAGAAGAGTCCAGCTCCATGGTCTGGAACGATATGAAACTGAAGCATGAGAATGCACAGATATGCAAAGTGACTTGTCAGAGAGCTAAGGGAATTGGGTAATGAGGTGAGGTTAGAGGAAATGAACTTGACATCATAAAGAAACTAGAGAAGATATGCTGACGATGTACAAATTTCTCACGGAACATGATAGGGCAAAGAGGAGTACTCCTGAAGAGGCGGGAAACAGGTACACGAGGGCATAGTTAGAAATTAAAACTTCGATGATGTCAAGAATTATTTATCTAGCCTGAGAGTGGTGAGAAAGCGAAATAACTTAGATGAATTAGTAGAGGCAGAGTCCATGCATTGCTTTGTGAATAGGTATGACAGGATACACGAGACTAGGAGGGAGTAAATCCAACAAGCAGCGAGCTAAGAGGCCCAGGAGCAGAGATTCTACCCCACTAACCGGAAATAAGTGAGGTCAAAGAGGTGAATATACAGATGGACAGACACACACAGACAGACAGACACAGACACACACACACACACACACACACACACACACACACACACACACACACACACACACACACACACACACACACCTGAGAAATGGAAGACAGCTAATGTAGTCCCCATATTTAAGAAAGGAAACAGAAACGAGGCACTAAACTACAGACCTGTGTCTCTGACATGTATTGTGTGCAAAGTCGTGGAGAAGATTATCAGGAGGAGAGTGGTCGAACACCTGGAAAGGAACAAGATTATAAATGAAAACCAGCATGGGTTCATGGAAGGCAAATCTTGTATCACAAACCTCCTGGAGTTTTATGACAAGGTAACAGAAGTAAGACACGAGAGAGGGGGGTGGGTTGATTGCATTTTCCTAGACTGCAGGAAGGCCTTTGACACAGTTCCTCACAAGAGATTAGTGCAGAAGCTGGAGGATCAGGCGCATATAACAGGGAGGGCACTGCAATGGATCAGGGAATACCTGACAGGGAGGCAACAACGAGTCATGGTGCGTGGAGAGGTATCAGAGTGGGCGCCTGTGACGAGCGGGGTCCCACAGGGGTCAGTTCTAGGACCAGTGCTATTTTTGATATATGCGAACGACATGATGGAAGGAATAGACTCTGAAGTGTCCCTATTCGCAGATGATGTGAAGCTGATGAGAAGAATTAAATCGGATGAGGATGAGGCAGGACTGCAAAGAGACCTTGACAGGCTGGACACGTGGTCCAGAAACTGGTTTCTCGAATTCAACCCTGCCAAATGCAAAGTCATGAAAATTGGGGAGGGGCAAAGAAGACCGCAGACAGAGTATAGGCTAGGTGGACAAAGACTACAGACCTCACTCAGGGAGAAAGACCTTGGGGTGACCATAACACCGATCACGTCACCAGAGGCACACATCAACCAAATAACTGCTGCAGCATACAGGCGCCTGGCAAACCTGAGAATAGCGTTCCGATAACTTAATAAGGAATCGTTCAAGACACTGTACACTGTGTATGTTAGGCCCATACTGGAGTATGCAGCACCAGTCTGGAACCCACACCTGGTCAGGCACGTCAAGAATTTAGAGAAAGTACAAAGGTTTGCAACAAGGCTAGTCCCAGAGCTCAGGGGAAAGTCGTACGAGGAAAGGTTGAGGGAAATTGGACTGACGACACTGGAGGACAGAAGGATCAGGGGAGACATTATAACGACATGCAAGATACTGCGGGGAATAGACAAGGTGGACAGAGATAGGATGTTCTAGAGAGGGGACACAGAAACAAGGGGTCACAACTGGAAGCCGAAGACTCAGACGAGTCACAGGGACGTTAGGAAGTATTTCTTCAATCATAGAGTCGTCAGGAAGTGGAATAGCCTAGCAAGGGAAGTAGTGGAGGCAGGAACCATACATAGTTTTAAGAAGAGGTATGACAAAGCTCAGGAAGCAGAGAGGGAGAGGACCTAGTAGCAATCAGTGAAGAGGCGGGGCCAGGAGCTGAGTCTCGACCCCTGCAACCACAATTAGGTGAGTACAATTAGGTGAGTACACACATACACACACACACACACACAACACACACACACACACACACACACACACACAAACACACCACACACACACACACCACACACACACACACACACACACACACACACACACACACAAACACACACACACACAGTCGCAGAGCCAGGAACGAGTACGCACAGGTAAGGAGGGAGGCCCAGCGACAGTATGAAAATGACATAGCATCGAAAATCAAGACTGACCCGAAACTATTGTATAGCCACATCAGGAGGAAGACAACAGTCAAAGACCAGGTGATCAGATTAAGGACAGAAGGGGGAGAATTCACAAGAAATGACCAGAAGGTATGTGAGGAGCTAAAGAGGAGATTTAAGGAAGTTTTTACAGTAGAGACAGGAAGGGCTGAGGGAAGTCAGCACAGAAGGGATAATCAAGAGTGAATATACCACCAAGTGTTGGATGACATACGAACAACCGAGTAGGAGGTGAAGAAACTGCTAAGTGACCTTGAAACCTCAAAGGCGATGGGACCGGACATCTTCGCATGGGTCCTTAGAGAAGGAGCAGAGATGCTGTGCGTGCCTCTAACCACAATCTTCAACACATCCCTTGAAACTGGGCAACTACCTGAGAAATGGAAGACAGCAAATGTTGTCCCTATATTTAAGAAAGGAAACAGAAACGAGGTGCTAAACTACAGACCTGTGTCTCTGACATGTATTGTGTGCAAAGTCATGGAGAAGATTATCAGGAGGAGAGTGGTTGAACACCTGGAACGGAACAAGATTATAAATGAAAACCAGCATGGGTTCATGGAAGGCAAATCTTGTATCACAAACCTCCTGGAGTTTTATGACAAGGTAACAGAAGTAAGACACGAGAGAGAGGGGTGGGTTGATTGCGTTTTCCTAGACTGCAGGAAGGCCTTTGACACAGTTCCCCACAAGAGATTTAGTGCAGAAGCTGGAGGATCAGGCGCATGTAACAGGGAGGGCACTGCAATGGATCAGGGAATACCTGACAGGGAGGCAGCAACGAGTCATGGTACGTGAGGAGGTATCACAGTGGCCGCCTGTGACGAGCGGGGTCCCACAGGGGTCAGTTCTAAGGCCAGTGCTATTTTTGATATATGCGAACGACTTGATGAAAGGAATAGACTCTGAAGTGTCCCTATTCACAGATGATGTGAAGTTGATGAGAAGTTTTTAAATCGGATGGGGAGAGGCAGGCTCCCCAAAAAAGACCTAAAAGGGGACATGGGTCCAAAAATGGCTTCTCGAATTCTTCCTCCCAAATGCAAAGTCTGAAATTGGGGGAGGGGCAAAGAAGACCGCAGACAGAATATAGGTAGGGGCAAAGATAAGACCCACCAGAGAGAAAGCCTTGGGGTGACCTAACACCGAGCCGTCACGGAGGCACACATCAACCAAAAAACTGCTGAGCATAGGGGCCGGGCCCCAAACCTGAGATTAGTTTTCCCGATCCCTTTAATAGGAATCTTTCAAGCCGTAACTGTTTTTGTTAGGCCCATAGGGGAGTATGCGCACCAGTCTGGAACCCAATCGGGTAAAGCACATCAAAAAGTTAGAAAAAAGTAAAAAGGTTTGCAACAAGGTAGTCCGGCTAAGGGAATGTGTACGAAGAAAGGATGAGGAAATCGGACTGACGCACTGGGGGCGAAGGGTCAGGGGAGCCCTAAAACCCCAATAAAAATACTCCCGGGGAATAGACAAGGTGGAAGAGAAGGATTTCCAGTTGGGGACACGGAACAAGGGGTCACAACTGGAGCTGAAACCCCGACGAGCCACGGGACGTTGGGAAAGTTTTTTCTTAAGTCATAGGTCGTCAGGGAAATGGGAAAGCTAGCAGTGAAGTAGTGGAGGAGGAACCCTACATGTTTTAAGAAGAGGTATGATACAGCTCAGGAAGCAGAGAGAGGAGGACCTGTGCAAACAGTGAAAAGGGGGGGCCAGGAGCTGAGTCTCGACCCCGCAACCACATTGGTGAGATTATTGGTTAGTACACACCCACCACACACCAAAACAAACAACAAACACACCACCCACACAACACCACCACACACACACAACACACCAAAACACACCAAATCTTTTTTTTTTCTGGAAATTTAAATTTGAGTTTTATACTTTGACAAAATCTTTTTGAAAGAGCAGCGCTTGAGTGAAAATGGAAGAGGAGGAGAGGGAGAGAGGAGAAGAGGAGAGAGGAGGGGGAAAGAGGGAGTGAGAGAGAAAAGGGGAAGAAGAGAGAGAGAGGAAAAAGAGAGTGAGAGAGGAGGAGGGGAGATGAGAGAAAAGGGGAGTGAGGGGAGTGGGGAAAAGGAGAAGGGAAAAGTGGAGAGAGGGGAGGGAGAGAGGGAGGGAAGTGAGAGAGGAGAGAGGGGAGAGAGGGGAGAGGAAAAGAGAGAGAGAGAGGAGAGAGAGAGGAGGGAGAGAGAGGAGAGAGTGGAGAGAGAGGGGATGGAGAGAAAGAGAGAGGAGAGGAGGAGGGGAGAGAGGAGAGAGAGGGGAGTGAGAGAGAGAGAGGGAGAGAGAGGGGAAGAGGAGAAGGGGGAGGAGTGAAGATGATGAGGGGAAGAGGGGAGAGGGGGAGAAAGGGGGAGAGAGAGAGAGGAGAGTGAGAAAGGGGAAAAGAGGGAGGGAGGAGAAGAGAGATAGAAGGAGAGAGAGGTGGAAAAGAGAAGAGGAGGGGGGAGGGGAGAGGAGAGAGAGGGGGGAGGGAGAGAGGAGAGAGGGGAGAGGGAAAGGAAGAGGGGAAGAGAGAGAGTGTTTGAGGAGGGGAGAGAGGGAGAAGGAGAGAGAGAAGAGGAATTGGTGGGGAGAGAGGGAGAGGGAGAGGAGAGAGGAGGGAGAGGAGGAGAGAAAAGGAGAGAGGGGAGAGTGAGAGAAAAAGAAGGGGGGGAGGAGAGGAGAGAGAGAGGGGAGAGAGAGTAGTGACCTGAAAGGAAGGAGAGAGAGAGAAGGGGAGAAGAGAGAGAAGGGCAGAGAGAGAGAAGGAAAAGGGGGGAAGTGAAGAGGGAGAGAGAGAGGGGGGAAGAGAGAGGGAGGAGAGAGATGAGGGAGAGGGAGAGAGGGAGAGAGAGAGAAGAGTTGGAGGGGAGAGGAGGAGGGGAAAGATGAGGAAAAGTGAGGGGAAGGAGGGTTTAGGGGGAAAGAGAGGAGGAAGAGGGGAAGATGAGGAAGGGGTGGGAAAAGGGGGGGTTTTGAGAAAAGAAAAAGGGAAGGGGAGAGGGAGGAGAGAAGAGAAAGAGAGTGAGAGGAGAGAGGGGAGTTGGAGGGGGGGAAGAGGAAGGTTAAGAGAGGGAGGGGAGGAGAGGAGCCCGGGGGGAGGGGAGATGAGAAGAGAAGGAGAGAGGGAGGAGGAGAAAAGAAGAGGGAGAGAAAGAGCCGTAGAGGGGAAAAAAGGGGGAAAATAATTTGAGGGAAAGAATTAGAGGGGAAGAAAAGGGGGAGAGGTTTTGGAGGAGAGAAAGGGGAGTCCCAGAGAGGTGGAGAGAGAAGAAGAGAGGAGAGAAAAAGGGGAAGGGGGAGAGAGAAGAAGGAGGAGAGAGAGAAGTGAAGAGAGATGAGAAGGGGAGAGAGAGAGAGAGGAGAGAGAGAGAGAGGAGGAGAAGGGAGAGAGAGAGGGGTGAGAGAGAGAGAGATTGGAGAGGAGAGGAGAGGGAGGGAGAGAACTGGGAAGAGAGAGGAAAGGGAGAAGGGGAAGAGAGAGAGAGAGGTTGGG
>NC_069494.1:19299862-19336060 GCF_026875155.1 Cherax quadricarinatus
TTTTTTTCCCCCAAAGGATGGGTATGGTTGCATAATAAACATATTAATACAACTAACCTTTATGGATGGGGGGGTGACCCTTGCTGTTTTGAAAACTGTAGGAAGGTGGAGGATTCAATGGATTTGTTAAAGAGTGTTGCAATGATTGGTGATAGTACTTGTGACACTTTTTTGTATATAAAGGGTGGTAAGGTATTTAAATCTCCTGCCTTGTTTTTTAGTGCGTTGATAATAAGGGAGACTTCGTATGGGTTAGTCGGAGCTGGGGAACAGTTGTGTTCGGGTAGTTGCCAGTGAGGTAGTCATTTGGTGGGTATCTGAGTTTGGGATTTTATTGGCAAGGTTTTGTCCTATAGTGGAGAAGAATCATTGAGTCTGTTTGCTGTTTCTTTTGGGTGGGAGTTGGGGTTCATCTGATTTTGCTAATTTTATTTCGCTATTTCGTGATATTTTTTTTTGTTCCCAGAATTTCTGATAGGTCTTCCGGGTCTTTTTTATTCACCTCGTAAGTTGGATAATCTGTTCTCATAATACATTTTTTTTGGCCCTTCTTATCAGGCTGGTTAGGATTGACGAGTAACGTTTTGTTTGGTCTCTGGTTATGGGGACCATTCTGTACTGTTTTTCATATGGTGTTTTTTTTATTTATGGATTTGAGAATGCTGGGTGTTAGCCAGGGACTGTTCATTTCTCTTAGCTGTCATCTGTTTAGTTTTTTAGGGCAGTGCTTGTTATAGAGGTTTTGGGTCTTTTTTAGAAAATTTTTAAAAAACATTCGTCAATATCTGTATAGATTCTAGCTCAGTGTGCCAGTCAATGTTTGTTACTGCTGTTGTGAAGTTATTAATGGCTCCCTCATTGTGAAGTCTGAAGGTGACTTTAGTAGTGTCTTGGGGGTTTTTTAAACCAAGAGTTGTTATGAGGAAAGTGGGTAGTGGTCTGTGGTATTATCTGTAATTATGCCTGATTTTTAAAGGGGATATGGTTTTGGGTCCAGATGTGGTCAAGTAGGGAAACACTAGTCTCCGTAACTCTTGTAGGTTTTGTTACTGTTGGTAGCAACATGCAGTTACTCATTGTGTTTGTGAATTCAGTAACGTGTGGCCTGGTCTTGCAGGAGATTTATATTGAAGTCACCCGAGAGTAGTAAGGATCTTTGTTCATGCGTGGGATCAGTTATCATACTTCCTAGGGTTTTGACTAAATTGGCTAATGTTTGGGTTGTGGAACTCTGTAGATGTTTATCACTGTGAGAGGTTTTTGTAGGTATTTGGATTTGAATTTTGCTATTATATATTCCCCATGTTCATCCCTTGTGCAAGTATTAGTGTTTCATTCTAGTTGGTCTAGTTGTATATAGCTTTGCCACCCCCTTGTTGGTCTGGGCCCACAGTTGTGTATGGCTGTGTAACCAGGAAAGGCATAGACATTGTATATCAGGCTTTAGCCAGGTTTCAGTTAGTGTAATGATGGACATATTTGGGATGCAAGGAATTTAGTAATGCTAGAGGTCATCGTAATGCTTTCTTAAGATTGGGTATTGTAGTTAAAGATAGTTATGTTGTTGTTGGCTCTGAGAAGTGCCTTTGATTGTTCTGCTGTGTAGTAATTACGTAACTGTTTGAATCATTTAAGTCATTAAATAAGAGGTTGGTATCAGGATCAATGCTTGAATCATAAGTTATAGTGAAATTTTATAGTTAGAATTAAGTATAAAACAAAGTAAATATTCTAAAGCTAAAAAAAAAAGCACCTGAATTATTTACAATGTAAAAATAATGAGCTAAGGTAGTTTTTAAAGCTAAAATAAAAGGGGACAATATAAAGGGACTAAAAATAATTTGTGGTGAACAAATAGTGATGATCAAATAATGGAGCTTGGGAATATGATTGTAGGTAGTACTTTAAAGGTAATTCTTAAAAGTTAGAATTATAATATAAAATTATAATATAAAAGGGACTAATATATGTTTGTGGTGAACAATAAAGTGGTAATCAAATAATTGCACTAAGGTCTAATATAATGATTTTTGTGGAGTCTATGTTTTGAGCTAGAATGAGCTATAGTACAACTAGATTTAATCTAAAAAATAAAATAAAAAATTAAAAATAGCACCAGTCTTTTACTAGTAATTGCAATTGGTCTAATATAATGAATTTGGTATTCAAATTCAAATTCAAATTCAAAGTTTTTCTTTATAAGGATTACAATGCGAGTAACAGAAATTTTGGTTATTGTGGGGTTTACATGTAGTAAATAGTGATTACGAGTGTACCACTAGAACGCTTAGCATGGCTAGGCATTTCGGGCAGACTTGTTTTTTTCTTAATTGTAAAATTATACAAATTATGAGGTAAGTTGGTATTATGGCTAAGTGACTAAATACTATTTGTGAGTTTAGCAATGTGAATGCTTTTGTTTTGGCACAGTACATAGTTTCAGTATTGGAGTATCAAAAGGATTCATTATTTTAAGATTGAGATTAATATTTCTGTTTATGGTCAAATGAGTCAGTGAGTGTAAGTGTGGGAAACCCCCAGGTGGTATCGTGTAGTTAGGTTTACAGGGTGTATCAGGGAGATAAGATGTTTTCTAATGGTAGTTTTGAAGGATGAATGTGTCTGCAATTCTAGAGTTCTCAGGTAGGGTATTCCAGATTTTAGGCCTTTGACATACATTGAATTTTTGTAAAGGTTTAGCCGGACACAGGGAATGCGTAGAGATGTTTGTGTCTGGTGTTATTTCCTGTGGGTTCTGGGCACAACTATCAAGAAAGCGTTTTAGTCAAGGTTGATATTAGAGTTTAACGCCCTGTAGATGTAGATTGCACAGTATAAGTGTGGATGTACTGAACAGGGAGTATTTAGGTCTATGAGAGTGGGGGGGTGTGTTGCCAGGGATGGGATTTAGTGATTATTCTTACTGCAGCTTTTTGTTGGGTTATTATTGGCTTTAGGGTGTGTTTGCTGCAGTTGATCCCCAAGCACAAATAGCATAGGGGAGGTATGGATAAATAAGGAGTGGTATAGTGTGAGAAGGGCATTTTGCGGCACGTAGTATCGTATCTTGGAGAGGATCCCAACCGTTTTGGATACTTTTTTGGTTATATGCTGGATATGGGTGCTGAAATTCAGGTTGTTGTCAAGGGATAAGCCCAGGGAAATTTTCCCCCATTATTTCTGGTAATTTTGAGTGTTGTCAATCTTAATGTTAATTTGTGCATCTCCTGCTCTGCTACCAAACTAATATAGTAGGTTTTTTCAGTGATAAGCGTAAGTTTATTGGCTGTCATCCAAGTCGATATTTTGATCAGCTCCTCATTCACAGTGGTGTTGAGGGTGGCAAGATTAGGGTGAGAGATGACATAAGTCGTGTCGTCAGCAAAGAGAATGGGTTTCAGGTGTTGGGATACGTTTGGAAAGGGCATTGATGTATATGAGGAAGAGCAGGGACCAAGGACCTTCCCTGCGGAACTCCCAGTACAATGGCCGTGTTGCTGATGCTGTGTCTTTTAAAGGTGACATACGATACCTATTAGTAATGTAAGATTTGAAAAAAAGCAAGCGCATGGCCTCTTTTTACTGTAATGATCAAGTTTGTGGAGTAGGATGTCGTGGGGTTTCTGTGTCAAAAGCTTTTCTTAGGGCAAATAAAGATTCCTAGTGGATATTTCCTATTTTCCCAAAGCTGTGTAAAGCAGATCTACATTTTTCATGATTGCATCATTTAGTGCTTTTATTTTTCCTGAATCCAAATTGGCAGGGGTTGAGTATGTTTTGAGCCGTTATAAATGAATACAGTCTCCTGGCACGAGTTTCTCAAGATTTTGGATAGCAATGGTAAGTTAGATATTAGCCTATAGTTGTTTAAGTCTTAAGGGTCACCACCTTTAGTATTGGTGTAACCCTTGCCATCTGAGTAGTTTCGGGAAGGTCTAGTCTCTAGTGATTGTTAAAGAGTAATGAAATAGCATGCGAAAGGACATGGGCCGCTCGCTTGTACAGTAATGGTGGGACTTTATAATCTCGGTGACTTCCGTGGGCTCAGTTGGTGCAAGATAGAAGGAATTAGGCACAAGACTCTCAATTGTAATTGCACTAAGGTGTTATATACGTTGTTTACAAGAATTAGAGTATAACTAGATTTAAATTGACAAGATAAAATATGCAAGTCAAGGTAGCAAAAGAAAAAAAAAAGTAGAAAAAAAAAATAATGAGGTATTTGGGTACTAGTTAGAAAAAAGATATTTAAAGGGGCCCTTTAAACAATAATATAATTGAAATATACACTAATTGCACACAAAAATATAGTCACTAAGATATAAAAAACAATTTTAGAGTGGGAATTAAAATATAAACTTATAATATAAAAATAAAATTGAAATGGTACTTGCAATTGCACTAGAGTCTGGTATATGTTTGTTGACAAGATTCAAGAGTATAACTAGATTTAAATTGACAAAATATAATTCACAATTAAAGTACCAAAAGAATAATAGTAAAAAATAACAGTGGTAATGTCTTGGTTATAATATGATAGTAAGAGGTAGACAGGTACACAGTACACAGTACACAGGTACACTGGTACACAGGTACACAGGTACACTGGTACAAAGGTACACAGGTACACTGGTACACAGGTACACAGGTACACTGGTACACAGGTACACAGGTACACTGGTACACAGGTACACAGGTACACAGGTACACAGGTACAAAGGATAATATAAAGGTTGGAGTTGAATATACAAACTTAAAAATTTGGCAAAAAAATGTTTAGAATATAAAATAATGTTTAATGTACAAAAGTAAGATTGACTGGTAGTAAATATGGTGTTTAATAAAGTTTTAGTAAGTAATAATGATTACAGAATAAGTGAAAAAGTAATGTTTATTTCATTCAATATTGCACTGGTAGTTATACTAGAGGTTATATGGCAGTACAAGGTAATTAAGAGTACTCTAAGATAGTAAATGTGGTATTAAACAGGTAAAGGTAATTAGACAAGTAATGGTTATTAAATGTCAAAAATGTTAAGAAAAATTGAAATTATTAAAAATTATAATTATTAATTTTAGTAAGTAATATCAATTGATAGTTTTTAAAAAATATGAGGTAGTAATATGGACAGAGAAAGTATCAATTCAGCTAAGTTTAAGCAAACAATAGTAAATAAGAAAATTACATAAGGTGACTTATGCTTACTAGAAAAAATCACAAAATGAGGTATTTGATTATTTAATTACAAAGAGATTGTAAAATGAAATTTGAACAATAATGGAGCAAAACATACACTACACTACGTAGGCTTTTAATTTGGGACTTTGTTTAGTTATTCTCTGTAAGATTATATCCTGAGAAATCGTGATAGATCATTCTCGTCGTGATTGTGTACAGTTGACCTACATTTGTTTTCCTAACAAGAATTTTCCCATCCCGTGTGAAGCATTGTGTATTGTGTCATTATTCTCCCGCTTAAGTTTCTGACTCTATACAGGAGGTTCTGACGTTTTTTGGTAAGACACTCGTTTATGTATACCTCTTTCTTTACTTTAATAGTTTGCAATTATTAGTCTTTTTTTCCTGTCATGTGAGTGGAATCTAAGCATAACACTTTTTTTCTACCATGGGATCCTAGTAACCTGGCTTTTTTTATTTCTGACTCTGGTACAATAACACTTGTTTGGTCCTTTATGATCTGTAGTAATTTCTTTACTGTTTGTTTTTGGGTTCATATCACTGGGGAAAAAAATGGACTGTTAACTATTACTGCGTCCGATAGTTTTATCTTGTTTAGTTTTATCTTCTTGGAGAGCAAAGTAGTCACTGAACTGGTTATCTAATTGTTTCTTCCATTCTTTTACTGCTTCTTCAACCTTTGTATTAAGAGATATTATTTGGTTGGGTATGGCTTCTATGACTGTTTGGATGGTCTTGCCACAGTTAGTCATTCCTGGTGTTTTTTAACTTTTGTTCAAGACTGAGGATTTTGTTCCGAGTTGTGTCATCCTGGTGTCTTGTTTTGTTAGCGTCCCCTCGAAGAACATATTTCAATACTGTTGGAGATGCATGTCTTTAGGGTATCTGGATCGTTGGTCCCTACCTGAGAGACTACTTGGTAGGTTGAAAACCGGGGAAGAGAGGGGGATGGGCTGGTGGCAGCCATGTTTGTTGTTATTGTTGTGGTGTCGCCTTGAGTGGTGGTGAGTGTGGTGGGTTTCTGGGCCGGCGTCCTCCTGACTACACTTGTTGAATAGTTGATTTTTCGGTGTTTTCTTGCTGGCCTTGGTGCTGTTTCCTCCTTAGATTGTGCCTCATAATACTACAGGAATTTTTGTAGTTAAGAAGAAGTTGTAGTTATTTCAAAGCTTAGGGGTTACGTTGTTCAGCTGGCAGCGGGGTGTTGCTTTCGGTTTGTGGGCAAATCTTCCTTTAATCTCTATATTTTTTGATTGTAGGGTTTTACTGTTGGTAATCTTTGGTCATTCTGGGTGCTACATTGGGTAGTGCAGTTTTGCTTGTAACTAGGTCATCATAGGAGCATTGGTAGCTCTGATAGTTGGAGAAAAGTACAGAGCTTGGAAGTCGCTGCTGCCGCTGCCGCTGCCACTCCCTGGAAACTCACGAAACTCACCTCTGGCTTGCTGAAACATCTGTGCTGAGCTGAACAGCAACATGCAAGTGACGCTGAACACGTGACTTGAGAAACAGCATGGGACGCTGTAGTGTGGGGTCACTGGGACGCCACTTACAGTTCTCGGAGAATTTCGGCAAATTTCGGCTAGATCCTGCTTGTACCTGTGTCTGGATGCTGAAACGTGCAGACACGACATCAGGATAACTCGTTGAGAGACGGATGCTTCTTGTATAGGGTGATGAAGTGAAGATGACTTCATCCCTCTTCCTTCCTCTCTCAGGGTAAACACAACTGCTGCGACCACCGATGCTACCAATGTTTAATGAAATTAATTGGTAGGCTGTTGCAGAGCGGGTGGTTCAATGATAAACTTCTTCGGAGGCTTCTTTGTTTATTGAAAATATCGTGGTGGGTACACAGGCTTGTGTGTTGTGCCCATGGCCTGGGCAGGCCGTCCCACGAGAGAGAGCTAGGAGTAGGCCTTGTGTCTTCCTGCTAGGCCGCTGTGTGAGTGAGAGCGAGGCAAGGGCAGGCAGGCTGCCATGCCCACCGAGAGGCCTGGCTACAGAGGGCAACACTTGAGTGGTGTGAAATATGAACTAAGCGGCAGACAGCATGGGCTGCTGTGCAGACAGTACAGGCTTTCGTTCTCGATCTTTACTGCAAAAACTTCATACATCTTTTAAAGGGATTAAGCAGTTCTGTGCAAATAAGTTACTTGAATTGGGGCCAAACCCCCCCTTTTTGTTTTTTCACACTGTCGCACTGATAGGTTGAAACCCCTGGGACCCTTTTTCATTGCCTGTGATCCTTTACGGGGTCTCTGTGAAACTGCGAACTTTGCATTTGCCTCTGCAAGCAGTCCAGGGATAAAAGGTTTTTTGTTGTTCTTGCGGCTTTAGCCCCGTATATTTGAAAAGAAGAAGTCATGGGACTGGTGGTTTTGGGTGGTACGGGGGGGACTTTTTTTTCCGGCACTATATCTGTATTTTTTTGTTGGAGTGGAGGCCATCGACTGGGTTCCACTCCAGAAATGACTGGTTTGGGGCGTACGATTCTCCTTTTTCCTGCTATTTTTTTCCCTTTCCCGGGACTAAAAAACCTCTCCCCTTTTGAATGGCGTCTCCCCCGGGTTTTCCCCCATGGCCGGGGTTTTTTTAATTTTTTTGTCCCCTTTAGAGGTGTCCCTGGCAATTTAAGTTAGCACGTTTTCCCCTGTACTAAAGGGACACATTTCAGGGTAAAAAAAGCTTCAAAGGGGGGTTCATTTTCCTGCGTTTAATGGGCACGGAAACTTATTTGGTAAAAGGGTAATTCCCCATCTTTTTTTTCAATTTTCCCATGTCTGCAGATACAGGCTTGGGTTTTCCCTTTGCCCCGGGTTTTGTGACTGATTCCCTGTTGGTGCTTTTTTCCTGTCTCATTCCTTCCTCACTACATAACAATGGAGCTCTCACCCGTTGTTCTGGTAAAATATCCTCACTATTGTTTGGAGTCCCCTTATTTGCTATTCCTGTGGGATTACTAGTTGTAAAATTAAGATAAGATTTTCCCTTTGGATTTTTAACCCCCGGGGGTTAGCCACCCGGGAAACCCCAAAAAAGTCATGGTCATCGGGACTGTCTAACTTATTTTCCCTTGGGGTCCTTAAATTTTCCCCCAGGATGCGACCCCCACCATCGACCCAAAACCCCGGTACCCATTTGCGCATGAACGGCAACTGTAAGGGAAAGTGCGAAAATTTTCCACCCGCCGGGAATCGACCCCGGGCCCCCGGGGCCCCCGTGTGTGAAGCGGAGCTTTAGCCACCCGGGCCCCCAGGCCCCCCCGGCCACATTGGTTTTATATTTTCCTTGACTACACTTGTTTCCTCAACTACAGCTCCTGTCTCCCTCGAGATCATGTATATGCATTCCCTCATGCATACATTTGCTGTCTATCTGGACAGCACCTCCATCCTCTCCATTACTGTCTCCCAGGACAGCACCTCCAGCCTCACCATTACTGTCTACCAGGACATCACTTCAAGCCCCACATTTACTGTCTACCTGGGCAACACCTCCAGCCTTACAGTTTTTGACTACATGGCCAGCACCAAGGGCGATACCATCCAGCCCAGACTTTTTTTTTTTCCCCATCTGTTATAGAATGCTTCCAGGTTTTCTATGAAGGCTGCTTTGATGTTATCCTCTTTTAATACCAATGTGATTTTAGTCCACAGATTTATCTCATTTAGGCATACCCAAAAACACTTCCCTGATTTAATACTGCTTGTTGATAATTCTTGGATATCTGTTGACCCCCGGAACTCTCTCCAAGTAAACTCTCCAGGTAAACAAGGGGTGTGACACTAATTTACACAAAAATGGCAAGTAATCTATGTGGAAGCCCGTTTGTTTGATTTACTGCAGACTACACAGAACTTCATAATGTGATTTGAATGGTTGACGACACTGGAAGACAGGAGAGAAGGGGGGATATGATAATGACATACAAAATACTGAGAGAAATCGGTAAAGTGGACAGAGAGAGGATGTTCCAGAGATGGGACACAGCAACAAGGGGTCACAGTTGAAGACTCAGGTGAATCACAGGGATGTCAGGATGTATTTTTTCAGTCACAGAGTTTTCAGGAAATGGAATAGTGTGGAAAATTTATAAGGGGGTTACCTGTATGAACCTCGTCATCACATTCATACAAATAATCTCCTTGGGGGGGTAACAACCATATATTATTTACAGTAGTTACCCCACGGAAGAGTGTGGGAAAACTTAATTAAGTCACTCCTACCACAAGCACTAGGCACAACTATCCTGGTCCAGTACTATAACTTAGAAGTGGATAGCACTCACAAGTACGGCGCTACTAATAAGTTGGAATATGTGGAAAATTGCATTTTTTTAAGTAACAAATTAGACTAACTAAATGAAAAAGAAAAATTATATTTATAAAAGTTCAAGAAAAAGTAGGAATTTGGACACCTGGGGTCGCAAAAAAGCCCCTTCGATACCTACCACTGCATAACCAAAATTGCTCGGACCTATTAATTAAAGAAAATCAACCCCGGGAATAGGGAAAATATATAAATTTGGGACTGTTATTAAAAAAAAAAAGGGTTAATTTTAAAAAACAAAATTTTACAAACAAAAGGGGAAAATATTTCTTAATATCACTCACCAATTTGACGGGAAATAATTTTATCATACCAAAAACCTCACTCTAACTAACTATAAAAAATAATGCTGGCCAGAAAAACAACAAATCTAGAGGCTTATCTGAGGTTCCCTGTAGCTGTCTTTCCATGTCTGATATCTAAAGTTAGCAGGAATGCACTCCACCAATTCCCCCTCCTATTTAAAGGGGTGTCAAAACCAATTTTTAACCTCAAGGCAAAAAAAATTCTTCCCTTACCCCAACGTTTGTACAAAATTCAAAACCAAATGGAAAGTCCCCCCCGGGTGCGGTTTCCCCATTTTTTATGTCATACTTTTTTAAAAATAAAAATTTTGGGGCATCTTTTTACCTAAAAATTTACCATATTTCCGGAAAATTATACAGTATTTTCCACACTGCAGCCGGCCGATTCATTGTAAACGACTAAATTGTCTTTGACAATGGGGAGGACCTGGGTACATATGGGATCTGGCATCCACACGCGACTTTTCACAAGATTAATCACCCTTTTTTTACACTTTACCGTCCTTGGGGGAATCCTAAAAAGTTTCCCTAATACAATTTAAGATATTTTTGTACCCCCCCATGCATTACATTTTAAGGGCATTTAAACATTAAAATTTGTTAGATGATGATTTTTGGGCTAAATGGGGTTTTAGCAAAACACCCAATTAGCATTTTGAAAACCCCCTCGCACCTAATTACTTTGTTCTCAAAAATACAGCTCCAATTTTCTATTAGGGAAACCCTTTCACAATTTTTTTTTCCTCTAAAATTTTAATCTTTTTTTCCATAGATTTCTTCTTGTACCCCTTTTTATCCAATTTTCAAGAGGATGTAAAAACTTATAGAAATTTTCATTTGTTTGAAATTTAAACCCCATTATTACTTTATTAGTTGAGTAAAAAGAATCCCTATTTTTATAAAGGGCAAACAAGGCAAAATTGGGCGGTGGCACAGAAATTTTCAACGGGAGAAATATACGCCTTTTGACAGGCCAATTACTTTTTTTACCAACCACTAGGTCTTTAAACCTGTACACATTTAAAATTTTTTGCAAAAGATAAACTAAAGAAAAGAAATCAATGGATTCTCCCACCTGGTATATTTTTAAATTTTAAAACTTTTGCTGCCCCCAATATTATATTTCTCTGCATTGATTAATTTCAGCGACTCTTTTTTGTAAGTACACAATTTTATGTTTCCTTTACGAAACCATTGTAAGGATCCCTCTTTAGCAACCAAATTACAGTGTTGCAAATATTTTTCTCCTAAACTTTTTTTCTTATAATTACTAATTTAATAGCTCATAAAGGCTTTTAAAATTTCCAATGGGGCAAGGAGTGTTTTAAATTTGGAGACACTTTACCCTTTAGACATAAAAAGAAAGGAACAACTGCCCATATCCCCAATTTTTGGAAAGCATCAAAAAAATTGTGGAGTACTTTTTTCCCCCTTTGGATTAGCCACCTGGCAGGGGAATCCCAACATTGGAATTTTTCATAATCACCCAATTTAAATTTATCCCACCCCGTTAATGAATTCCTCAGGAAATTTTTCCATGCTTTCCCGAATTTAAAAATTTTCCCTTATAGTAAGGGTGACACTAAACCTGTGGTCAAAACTTTGGAAAATTCACAAGCAAAACTCTCTTATTAATTTATTGGGCAAAATGTTTATTTTTTTAACTTTAAAAATCTTCTCAGTATCCCAAGTTAAAACCCAATACATTACTACATTTTTTACTTCATTCCCGGGTAATCTTTACTTATTTTGTCCTTTTAAATTGGACGAATTATATTCCATTCCCCCAGACCAATTTGCACTTTTCTTTTTTTATTAGCCTCTCCATAAGTCCCTTAACAGTTCCTCTTCAGTTTAAAATCACACCCAGAAATTGTCCCCATAAATTGTTTTTCAATACTTTACCAAGGGCTTTCCAAACGTTTAAGGGGTAAATTTACGTCGCTTGAAGTAGGAACGGACTAGATGTTGCACCCAAAAATCGCTCCTAAAAGAAAGGTTTTTAGAGGGGTAAGTGGTCACAGATTCCAGGCCTAAGAAACGGGGACAAAAACCCCGTCAGCCTCTTGTAAACCCACTTTAGGGAAAACTTTTTCTTATGTCAGCTGTAAAGGGTAATGTTTCACTCTGAAATTTAATAAGAACTCCTAATTTTTCCCTCAACGAGGCCCTTTATCAAAAAATCATTTAAAAAAAAAAAACATTTTTGTTACTCCTGCACACAAATTAAACACAATTCTAAAAAGGGGGTCTTAGAATCCTTTTTCATCATGTATGGCAAATAGGACCTAAATTTTTTCTTCTCGGGGACCTCTTTAAAATTTTTTAATTTAAAGTCACAAAATTTTTCATTATAGGGGTTAACAATTCGGGTTTACTCATTCCGGGGCGAGCCTTTTCTGCCAATTTTCCCTTCTGTAATTTGTGGGGGAATTCTGGGTGGTTTTTCCCACTGAAGTCGTCCCAGTATTGTTCAGATTTAAATTTTAATCTTTCGGGATGTCTGATAAAAGAATCGTTGCTTTCTTTTTTTACATTTTTTCCCAAGTTTCTAATTCCCACAATTTTTGCACTGGCCAACATCATCCCCTTTTGGAGAATTAACTGGGGCAACTTTTTAGAACCCGTTATGGTATTTGTAGTTTCCCTGTCTGAATTATTATGAAAGGGGAAACCTACCATACATTTCATGGCCTCCTGCAGTTTTAAAAGGGTGACACCACATTCTTTTCCCTTTACCCTTTACAAAGGGGCTAATGTCACTACCTATCAAAAAATTTATTGGGGCCCACAGAATCTACTTACACCAGAAGGTGCTAAAATTTCTTTTGTTAAAAAATCTTTCTGTACTTTCTAACCCTAGATATTTTCTCTGGAATTTATCTACAAAAAAATGCTTAACACGTTTTTTCTCCCCAACCTGACGTTTCATAAAAATGTCATACAATCGAGCTCTTTTATCTGAGAGAAAACCCGATAATTTTAAAGTTTGGGGTTCCCATCTGTACTTTCTCCATCAAGACTTTACGTTTTATGAAAGTACGTGGGATCCCTGGTCCAATAATGCATTTACCTTTAGATTTATGCCCTTTTATCATCAATTTTAAAATGTAAACAGGCAAGGCTACTTCAGCAAAACCATCTTTTAACATTAGCAGCAATTTTTAAAAAAGCTACTGTTGTGTCAGGGTTGTCAACTTTTCATTTTTACAATTTTTAAAATGACCCTACACAGACTAATGGTGTCTTCCCTTTTTGATATTGATAAAGAAGTTTAATTTTGAATAGCATCCTTTACATTGTGATTACCAAAACATTGATACACTGCAATTTCCCTCCAATCTTTCAACTTTACATTCCATGAATTGTATGCTTTGCAATTCTTAGAAAAATGATACCTTTGCAGAAAAGCAATCTTTTTTTTTTGACTGGTTTTTTTAAACTTGCTACTCTTAGGGGGGTACTTTTTCTTCTTACCTTGGGGGAAAAATCATTATTTTGTTTCCCCTGCTGCTTGATAGCACCTATGCAACTCTTTTTTGGAAATGAATTTTTGATTATTAACTTGGGAAAATTTTTTCCCCTTTGTGAAACTTGACAGATCCTCAGAGTTATTAGTGTTACATTTTTAAAATGATTGGTTGGCGGCTGCAACGGACAATAAATTCTTGTGCCCTAGTCTTTTTTCCCCACCAAAAAAACCCTTGTGATATTTGTTGAGAGTATTCAAGTGTTTTTACAGCTTAATTTTTTTTATTTTGGGCACTCAATAACAGTCGACCCTTCAGTTTATTTTTATTTTTTTAAAGTTTTGAGAGTGCTCTCCATTTAACTCTAAACTGCTGTAAACCTTGTAAGTGTGAAAAGGAGATTTTAAATTAAAAATGTATTCATAACCCAAACCTACTTTGTTCTATATTACCATAAGTGACCTTCAACAAGAAAAATGCTCCTTGTAAGAGTCTCTACATGGGAAAAGGCTTGACGATATGTGAGATCTCCTTTACCGTCCTTTAAGGTAAAATAATTTGTTACACAGGCTAGGGCCTCCTGTCATGCCAGCTGCTTAAAAACTGACCAAAAATCCTCCGTTTCTCCAGGATTAAACACAGGGAAACTATTCTGGGGTTTTGGAAAAGCATCTTATTTGTTGAGCAGACTGATTAACTGCCTGGGTTTTCACATTTTAATTTTTTTTCAAAGGGCCCAATTTTACAAGAACTTTTTTTCTAATTCATAATAAGATTAATTATAGATCTACTTCATTCATTACAAGTTTACTAACAAATCCCTTCGTACTTTTTGTAAAAATTTGTAGAATCTATCATTCCTAAACATCAAATAAAATTTTAAAAATCTATTACAGTTTTTTGTTCATTTAATTCCAAACTTTTTTTTTATTTTCTTGGTACATACCCTTTCTAGCTTCAATGATGCTTTTTTTGCTCTGTATTCCTTTTTTTGTCTTTTACATTTAATTTCCCCCCAATTCACCATGATGCAAGTATTAAATTTAACCAATCAATAACACAGATTACAACTTTTCAAAACTGTACAAATTACCCCTTTTAATAAATCCCAGCTATTTTAGCTCTCAAAACATGTAAAAAATTATAATATAAATTTTAAATGTACATTAAAACAAACCTTTAGCCGACTTTGGGTCATCAAAATTATTAAACAAATTACTAAAATCCTTGCCAGAATTTGGCAAAGCAAAATTAATATTATACACATTAATATAATTAGCAACACTTGGCTTATCAATTTAAACACATACACTGATATAAATCTTGGCCAGAATTGTCTTATAAAATTTAAATATTGTACAAATACATTAATATAAATCCTAGCCACTTGCTTGGCAAAATTAATATACACATTAATATAATAGTTACATTTGCCTTATCAATTGCAAAATACACTTACGCACATTAATATAATCTTTAGCCACACTTGACTATCCAAATTAATGCTGTAATAATTTATAATCCACTACACATTAAGTAAATTGGTAAACTTAAACATCCACCTCCTTCTGTCATTTCATATAAAAATTATTAAGTAATTAACTAATTAATGACTTCACTAATTACCTCCGGTTCAAGAAGGACCAATGGGAAATTAAATGTGGAAAATTGCATTTATCTGAATGTAACTAATTATGTACATAACAGTAAATGATAACAAAGATAATTATTATTTATCAATGTTACATAGACAAGTAGGAATTTGGGACACCTAGGTCGCAAAAAATGTCCCCCTTCGATACCTACCACTGTCATAACCACAAGTTGCTCTGGACCTATTAATTAAATGAAATATACATACACCAGGAATACTGGTAAATATATAAATTTGTGGACTGTATATTAAAAATAATAAATGGTTATATATATACACAATTACATAACAGAAGGAAAATATATCTTAATATCACTCACCAATTTGACTGGAGATTAATGTGTATCATACTCAGAAAACCTCACTCTAACTAAATCTATGAAAATAATGCTGGCCAGAATAACACACAAATCTAGAGAGCTTATCTGAGGTTCCTGTAGCTGTCTTGTCCAGTCGTCTGATATCTCAAGTTATGCAGGAATGCACATCCACCAATTTCGCCTCCTATTTGAGATGTGTCAACACGCCTCAGCCTGTATGTGAAGTCTACATGCCATACAGCTAGTGTTGGCTCTCCTCATCGCTCACAGCCAGAGTTGCTCTCTTCACCGAGTGGTGGTTACTGGACCTTCGTCTTCACCATCAGGATTGGTGCATTGGTGGCTGTCTACCCAAGGGCAGGAAGCCTCCCTCTGCACTCCCGTTGCTGTCTGAAATCTCCACGCCTCAACCTGTACGTGTGGTCTGCACGCCATACAGCCAGTGTTGCCTCTCCTCACTGTGCTCCATCAAGCTTCAGCTCACCTCCTAAGTGTTCCGTGCCTCCAGAGACGGACTCCACAAGAAACTTTAAAGTTATAGCCAGGCAAATACATGTGTCTACTTCACACGTACTTGCCTAGCCAATTACTCTCACAGATTTGGCCTCCACATCTAATTTACGATGCCTTCAATGCCTTCCACTTCCTTTCCCCTTACCACTCCTCCTCTACTGCCAACACCTGCCTCTACTCTGTCTACTCCTACCTCTAAGACCTACCCTGTCTCTACCTCTTCCGAACCCAATTCTTTCTCGCTTAACCTCAAATACTCTAAATCTGATCATGCCACTATCTGTCCTGGAAATTTATTGTACCAAATCACTGGCACTTCTCAGCTGAAAGTCTTTAAAACCAACCCAGGCTTCAAACTACATATTGACAGACATTCTTACGAAACATACACCTCAACCGAGACCAGACAAAAACTTCTCAATGCAGGCTTCACTACTATTTGGACTTCTGAGCACCGCGCCAAATGCACAGTGATCGCAAAACACGTAGACTATTCTCTCCTGACTGCCTATGACACAGACAAAGAAGACTTAATCAAAGACATTAGTACTAAGAACAAAGTCTCTGTTGACGATATTTACAGACCTGAAAAACTCAAACCATCCTCAAAATACGCTGTTCAACTCCTTCTGACGCCTCTACACTCTTCAATCAAGGAATCCTTGCCAAGACCATCTGCATTCCTCCAAACACCCTCTTCACTCCAAACTTTCACCCCATCACACAATGTCTGAAATGCTACAGATTCGGCCACGACAAAATCTCATGCACTTCCACACAAACCTGCTCCAGATGTTCAGCAACTGGCCACTTCTGGAACACTTGCAACCTCCCCCTTAAATGTTCTAACTGCGGCGGGTCACACACCGCAGTTGCAAATTCCTGCCCTCCCTAGAAAAGACATTCTCTCCACTCCCAGAGCAAGCCAACCTCCCTCCTTCCCCAACCCCTCCCCTGCACCTCCCCCCCTACCATACCTTCCTCCCCTACCCCCAATGCCTGGGTTACTCCACGCACTTGGTCTACCTCTCCTACTCTACACACTTCAAACACCAACACACAGACTACAATCACCTCTCCTTCTACACTCACACTAGACTACAAAACTAACTGTAAACTCGCCACTGCTGCCCACTCTGTGATGGTAATCTCTCAAGCTTACCAATCAGACTACTCACATGTCCTTAACCTAATCTTGTCTGCTAACAATCTTCCCCCTTTAATTATCCCTCCTTCCTGCTTCTCTTCTAAGCCACCTTCAACCTCTATCTCCTCCCTCTCCCCCACCCCCCCACTTCCTACACCCACCAGCTCGCCTCCTCCCCCACCCCTCTTCACTACTTCCACCCCTCCCACCAACACCCCTACTGCTGCTGCTACAACCATCCCTCTCCCTACCTCCTTACCCGCTTCCTCATCCCCAACCAAAGCTTCCACTTCTTCATCCATTACCATAGCTTCCACTTTCTCATCCCCTACCAAAGCTTCCACTTCCTCTGCATCTACCTTCGCCCACTCCATCTAGGCTGGAATATTGCTGCACTCTAACAGCACCTTTCAAGGCAGGTGAAATTGCCGACCTAGAAAATGTACAGAGAACTTTCACGGCGCGCATAACGGAGATAAAACACCTCAATTACTGGGAGCGCTTGAGGTTTCTAAACCTGTATTCCCGGGAACGCAGGAGGGAGATACAGATTTATAACCTAAAACCCAGGGTGGGTGGTATGGTGATAGGGGGTTTGCTCCTTTTTTCTGGTTTTTTCCCCAGGGTCGTCTTACGTGCAAAACTTTAATTTGTGTCATCAACCCTAACGTAATCCCTCTAGCGCCTGGAACCAATTTGGGGGAAAACATTTTTACTGAGTCAAAAAAGGAGAATTAGTGTGCATTCCACAGAGTTTACTGCCAGAGGGGAATTAGGCCTTTTCCCCGTGTGAAAAAAAAAATAATAATTGAACTTTGTGTCAGAGGAAAGAATCCCCCTAAAGCATTGAGTTTAATAGTGTATACACAGTGGCTCCCTAGTAATTGTGTAAAGGCAAAGTGTTTTAAAAAAGTAAATTTGTAAATGAGTGATAACCAAAAGGGGCAGGTGCCGAAGCGCCGAAACTTCCACAGGCAGCTTTTTTTAAATAATTCCGGGCCTGTGTGTACTCCATTAACTAGTGATACCGGGAAATGCAGAATACAGTTTTTGAGTAGCAAAACCAATTTAATGGACTTATGGGTGTAGTGACTTTCTAGTTTCTTTTTCTTGAAAAGAGACGTTACTGTAAATTTATATAACCTTTAGTTCCCCCAACGTCGCAATAAAACAAACGAGAAGCATTATTACTAAAAAAAAGCGTCCTTCCTCCAAAATTTGCACCAGTCAACTATAGTGATAATATAGCATTTTTTGTGGGGGAGACAAAAAAACAAAAATGAAAACCCAGTACAGCATTGATAAAACAAAGAGGTCAAACTGTCGTCATTGTGGAGCGCCAATTCCCCCGGCTTTTCAAACCGAAAGTTATACTTTTGTACATCAAATCCCCATTTATCGGTAGATAATTTCCAGTGACCCTTCGTGTTAGCTAAAATCACCGCCCAGTTTTTTTTAAATAAGGACCCACTGACAGAGCAGATCGACTGTCCGAACCCTTATGGCCCCAACCCTTACGGGCCAAACCCTTGCTGGTCCGAACCCGGGTGGTTTAAAACAGTTTCGTTGGACAATAAAGCAGACTGAAAGGGATGGGTTTGTAGCCCCTTAAAAACACAAACTTAAAAATCGGGGAACGTGAGGGAAAAGCTGCCCAAATATAAAAAAAGAGTTGAAACAGAAAAAAATGCTAGAGCTTCATTTAAGGTTATTATATAATTTTCAGAGTTGTATAGAATTGCAGTAAATAAACCTTCAAATCATTATGAACGTGGTATCGTGGTCATCAAACAAACGGGTTTCCACATGGATAAATTGTCATTTTTGTGGAAATTGGTGTCACGCTCCTTGTGCAGGATCCCAAACAGCTACAAGCATAAAAAAACAGGAATTTGTTTTTGGGTATCCCAAAATGAGGAAAATCTTGGCTAAAATCACAAGGGTATTAAAGAGATAACACAAAGCGCTTTCATGAAAAAAGGAAAGCTTTCTTTACAACAATGGGAACATAAAACGGGGCTGAAGGATCCCTTTTGATACTGGCCATGTGTCACAAACTGAAAGGGCGGAGGTGATGTCCGGAGTCGTAAATTGGGGCGATAGGCTGTCCTGGAGACAGAAATGGTGAAGCTGGAGTGCGGTCCGGGGAGACAAAAATGGTGAAGCTGGAGAAATGTCCTGGGAGCAGAAATGGTGAAGCTGGAGTTTTTGCCCAGGTGTGGGGAATTATACCAGGAAGGAATAAATAAATGACCCATAAGGACAGGAGCCATAGTAAAAAAACAAGTGTAGTAAAAGAAAGATAAAAACCAATTTACAAACTAGAAATACCGCAGGAAATAGCAAAAAAGAGGGTCCAAAAGCAATAGTTGGGGTAAATTTCCAAAAACAAGGTGGGGGCTCCATTTTGGTGCTAGGGGGGAAGGGAAAAAACAGGGAAAAATGCACCAACAGGGAATACAGTACAAAAACCCCCAAAGGAAAAAGGAAACCCAAACCTTGCACATACTATGCACTTGGTATCGCGGTATGGGAAATCGGAAAAACAGATGGGGCAGCAACTATGACCACCCTAGAAATGTCATCCCCTATGACAACAGGAAAATGCAAACCCCTTCCTGTAACTTTTCACCCTGAAATGTGTACCCTTCAAAAGGAAAAACGGCTATAACTTAAAAAGCCCGGGATACCATCTAAAGGGGGGCAAAAAATACAAAAACATCCAGGGCCTGGGAAAACCTGGGGGCCACACCACCAAGAAGGAGGTTTTTTATGCAGGAAGGAAAAAAAATGGAGGAAATGGCGAAATCACACCAAACCAGTCATTCCCGGAGTGAAAAACCCCAGTCGATGGCCTCCACTCCAAACCAACAGTACAGATACTAATGCCGGAAAAAAAAACCCCCCCCCCCCCTCCAACAATCCCCAGTCCATAAAATTCTTCTTGCAAATATACAGGGTCTAAAGCAGCAACAAACAACAAAATACCTTTTAAACCCGGGGCTGCTTTCAGAGGGAAAGGCAATGTTCGCGGGTTTTTACTGGAACCCCAAAAAGGGTCACTTTGGGCAACGAAAAATTTGGGCCCCGGGGTTTCAACCTAACAATTACAGAGTGAACAGGCAAAAGGGGGGGGGGTTCCTGTACATTGCAATCATTGTTTGCACAGAACTGCTAATGCTCAAATGACGGTGGAAGTTTTAGCATAAAGGTCGAAACCAAACCTACTCTTGTGGAGTCTACAACCTCCGGAGCAACACCCAGCAATTTTGGAACGTGTTAAAAATTTACCCCTGTCTGGAAAATCTTCCAGTCCTGCACCCAACATCTTGCCCTGGGGGGTTTCAAAATAAGGCACCCAAAATGGGGAATATAGCAAATAAAATTTTTCAGTAATAACACCAGGGGGCAGCTCGATGAAAAATCCACTCCCCTGACTTTTAAATCTCTGCACAAAAAATTTAATTAAACCACAAAAAATGAGCCTACTAGACTGGGGAATACACAGACCTCATCTTTACTAACAATGTGTCTATAAAAATGTCCCATATCAAAAACAATATACTCAGATACAAATAATTGAGGTTCAGACAAGCTGGAGCCCCCGCCGACAAAATGAACTGTCCGAGGGACATTTGCCCAAAATTTAACTTCAATAACAAAAAAAAATAAAGTGGGGCCAAGAAAACCAAGTCCCAACCGATATAAGGGGGAAATATACTAAGCAACACAACCCAAACTTTTTGCCTGAACGATTAAATCGGTGGGATCGATATATGCACAAGGCTTATTCCTCAAAAAAAAGAGGAGTAGATGTAAAAAAAAAGAGACAGGCGCCCCCCTTTTCAGGGGCGGAAAAAAGAATAACAGAGTGGGTAAAAAAAGGTCAATATATCTGAAAAAACGCAGGGAAAACAGGTCAGAGAAATAGCAAGCATCGAACTTAAACTAAAAGAAACCTTTTGGAGTCAGGGAAACGCGGGAAGAAATAAAAACCATAAATGAATCGAAAGAAACCCAAAATATTTCTTTTCCTATCCCCAAACAAAACGAGAACAACGTCCTATTGGGGCCCCACTTTAAAAAAGATGGGGCCTACACGATGACAGCAAGGAAATGATGAGCTACTCAAAACCCCAAAATGAAATCATTTTGAAGCCCCAAAAAAGACTGAGGTCGAAGCAAAATGAATTTTTATGAGAAGCCACAAAATTTGATTAACACAAGCCATCCGATGTTACCTGACGCCAAATGACTCAAACCGGGCGATAAATGACATGCCCATGCACCTCCCCCGGGGCCAGACTCATGAACTCTGTTTTCATCAAAACTGAAAAGAACCCCTATCCAGCCTTTTCCACCCTATGGAGGGAGCATGGACACGGGGGTCGTCCCTCAGTTACAAAAAAAACAACAGACATACCCCCACTCCACAAAGGGGGCAAAAAACAAAAAGAACTACAGCCCAAATACATAACATCCCAAAATCAAAAAAAATTTTTGAAAGGGTCCTAAAAAGCAAGATCCCCAACCCATCTAAAACCCCCCTCATTACAAAACCCCCGGGCAAAAAAGGGTTTAAAAACAGGTCGTCCTGCTGTCCAACTACTGGATCACTAGAAAAGGGTCCTAAATGCACTAGAAAAAAAAAAAATGCAGATGTAAAAATACGACTTTGCAAAACCCTTCGACAATGTGCCCAGGCGAAATAGCGCACAAAATGCGCGCTAAAGGAAAAAACAAAAAAAGTGGTCGATGGATCTATAATTTCCCACTAACAGAACCAGAGAGTAGTGTCAACAGGTAAAGCCCGAGGCAACGGTGAAAAGTCTGTTCCAAAGGCACAGTACTACCCCTCTTTTCCTCATCCTCAACCGAATGACAAGGATGTCAGCCACAGCCCGTGTCTTCCTTTGCAGAGACACCCAATCGCATGACTTCTTCCATTGCAGACACTGAAAGGGCTCCAGGCGGCATCAACCAAATTTTTCAGTGGGCTCAGAAAACAATTAATTTCAACGAGAAAATTTCAATTACTCGATAGGGGAAACAGAGAAATTAAATTTCATCGAGTACAAAAAAAAATTCGGGGCAAAAAATAGAGCGAAACCCCAACGCAAAGACCTGGGGTGATTATGTCGGGGGATCTCCCCTTTAAAGGACCAAACTTGATCAATGCACTGCAAGAAAAATGACGGGATGGAAAATAGAACCTTAAAAATGGGGGGCCCAAGCCCTTTGATGACACTCTTCAGGTCACTTTTCTATCTAGGCTGGAATATTGCTGCACTCTAACAGCACCTTTCAAGGCAGGTAAAATTTGCCCCCCTGAAAATGTACAGAAAAATTCACGGCGCGCATAACGAGAAAAAACACCTCAATTTAGGGGAGCGTTTGGGTTTCTAAACCTGTTTCCCCGGGAACGCGGAGGGAGAGATACATGATTTTATACCCTGGAAAACCTAGAGGGACTATACCCAACTTGCACACAAAATCATCCTACAAAACAAAAGGGGCTTGGCAAAAGATGCCCACCCCCCCAAAAAAACAGGGGTGTCACTACCGTTTAAAAACCAACAATAATGTCAGGGGGCCCCAATGTTCAACTGCCCCCCAGCCACATAAGGGATTACCAACGACCCCCGGCAGTTTCAAGTGGGACTGGGCAAACACCAAAGTCAGTTCCTGACAGCCGGGCTGTGGGCTCGTACTTGGTTTGCGTGCACCCGCGCAAAAAGCCTGGGTTTATCAGGCGTGATCCACCAGGAGGGCCCGGCACAGACCGGGCCGCGGGGGCGTTTACCCCCGAAAATCCTCCAGGGAACTCCAGAAACTACGAAACAAAAGACTTTTGGGGACGATGCCCTCCCCCCAATAAAGCAGGTGTGTCATAGCACGTTAAGAACCATACAATAAGTGTCAGGGGGCCCGAGATGTTCAAAAATGCCTCCCAGCACACATAAGGGGATTACCAACAACCCCGGCAGTCTTCAAGCGGCACGGGCAACCCTAAAGCCCGTTCCTGTCACCGGGCTGTGGCTCGTTTTCTTGGTTTTCGTGCAGCCAGCCGCAACACCTGGTTGTCGGCGCTGATCCCCAGGGGGGCCCGGTCACAACCGGGGCCGCGGGGGCGTTGACCCCCAAAATCTCCCCCAGGGAAACCCCGGTAGGCCAAATCCCCCTCCAACAAAATCCACTCAAACCTAAAACCCCCCCAACTTCTGACAGACAAAAGAAATAAAAAAAAATCCCCCTTTTTTCCTCCCCCTCCCGGAAATGGGGCCCTAACCCTACAAACTCCCAAACCCTGATGGCACCACTATCCTATTTAAACCAAACTCCCCCCCCACATTAACTTTTTCTAGACGAAACCATCAAAACATGTTTAAGGGGAATTTCAGTTCAATGTACGTTTTTACTTTACAATTTTGACACCTATGGCGGAGCTCCTTGAAGAAGAGGCCAAATGTTTTGCTAAAAAGTATGCCTCAAAGCCCCCCAAATATCCACCATTAGGGTTTTACTGCACTACAGTCCCCCCAGACCCCCCGAGGGTTGCCCTCCTTGTGAATTCCAAAATAAAAAAACCCAATTTTTTCTCCCCAAATCCCTTTTATTCACCAACACTGTCTTTCCTAGAATACACACCCCCCTTGGCCCCCCTTTATTTTTTTCACCACCTATGCCGCCCAAAAATATTCTCAACATACACATTTTCCTTTAGTCTTAAAATACACCACCACCAACATCCCTCTAGTGAATCTAGTAACCATAACTTGTCTTCAAAAATTTTTACCTCACTTTAAAAAATATCAATTGCCCAATTTTATTCTAAACCCCTTTTAAATTGCCCAATTTTACTTAACTTATTGATCAAATTATTGTAAACTTCTTTTATTGACCATTTTTTTTCCATACTTTTTAAACTAGTTTTTAAACTAAAAACTTTTAATTACCGCCCCTACCATTTATTAGCATTTTATCCCAATCATTGCCATTTTTTTTTTTTTTTTTTTTATTATTATTTTGCTCCCTTAAATTTTGTATTTTAAATCCTGTAAAATTTAAATCAATTAACCAAATTCTGTAAACAACTTAATAAGCCCTTGTGCAATTACAATTGAGAGTCTTGTTCCTTTTATTATATTATTAAAATTAACACTTTTTCCCTTAGCTCTTCTGCTCAATACATAGCAATACCAAATTCACTTATAGACCATAGGCAATTACTTTAAGACGGTGATTGTAATTTGTATTTTTTCATTAGAAAAAACTATTTGTACTATAGCTCTTTCGTAAATACATATAAAACCCCAAATTCATATATTAGCCATAGTGAAATTTACAGGAGAGACTGGTGCATTTTAAATTTTATTTTTATATTTTAAATTAAAATTCTTGTACCATAGCTTCTAACTCAAACATAGTCAATAAAAAATTTCACTATATTAACCAAGTGCAATTATAGTGAAGCTAGGCTATTTTTAATTTGTATTTTTATATTAAATAGTTTAAAAACCTATTGTATTGACTCTTTCTAGCTAAAAACATAGACCCACAAAAGTCATATTCCCTTAGTGAAATTACAAGTAAAATCTTGTTCAAATTTTTAAATTTGTTTTTTTTATTACTAGTTTATACCTTTTTTATACCTAGTTGGTGTCAGCGTGTCAGCGTCCTCGTTGTGCTCCGGGTTATCTCGTGTTTTCACGGTCGTCTTTCTGCAGAAATTTTAAATTTTTTCTAATCCTAACGATACATCCCCCTACGCCCGGAACCAAACTTGGGGAAAAATTTTATACTGAGTCAAAAAAAGGGGAAATTTTGGTGCATTACCTGCAGAGTTTACTGCCAGGGGGAATCATAGGCCCCGTGTCCCGTGTGGAAAAAAAAAATAATAATTTAACTTTTCGTGTCAAGGAAAGAAAATTTCCCGATAACATTGGTATACATAGGATGGTATACTACAAATGGCTCCAGTTTTGATGAAAAAGCTAAAGTGTCATTTGAAAAAAAGGTGAATTGAATGAAGAATAAGCCTATAAAGGCGGGCCCAAAGGCCCGAAACTTTCCACAGGTCAGCTGTTTAAATAATCTTCCTGGCTTGCAGTGTCTCGCATTAATCTAGTGATACATGAATAGCAGAATACGTTTTTATGCAATAACCAGTATTTAATGGTACTTAGGGGAGGGAGTGATTTTCATTAGTTTTTTTTTTCTTAAATACGGACGTTACTGTGAATTTCATAAACCTGTAGTTACCACGGGCCCAATATACACAAGAGAAACAAAATTTTTACTACAGAAAAACGTCCTTCCTCCAAAAAATTTCACCAGTCAATATAGTTGATAAATAGCATTTATTGTGGTGGAGACAGAAAAAAAAATAAAAAGCCAGATACAGGATTGAAAACAAAGGGGGTCCCGTTCGTCATTTTTAGGGGCTGCCAGTACACCGGCTCTTCAAAACGCAAGTTATCTTTTTATCAATCAAATAATTTACTAGGGAGATAATTTCCCTAATCCTATGTGTTAGCTCAAATCACCGACCAATGTTTTAAATAAGGGGGCCCACTGATCAAGCAGATCGAGGTCCGAACCCCTTTACTGGTCCGAACCCTTGACTGGTCCGAATCCAGCGGTTTAAAAAATTTCGGGACAATAAAGCAGATGTAAAAGGATGGGGTTGTGGGGGCCCTTATAAACACAAACATTAAAAATCAGGAACGTGACGGTAAGCTGTCCAATATACAAAAAGATTTAGAAACAGAAATACAAATAGCTAGAGCTTCATTTAAGGTTATTAATATAATATTCAAGAGGTTGCTAGTAGAATTGCAGTAAATCAACCTTTCAAATCATTATGAAGCTGTGTGTAGTCTGTGGTCATCAAACAAACGGGCTTCACATGGATAAATTGTCATTTTTGTTTGGGAAATTGGTGTCACGCCCCTTGTGCAAAATATCCCAGAACTAGCTACAAGCAGTATTAAAACAGAGAAGTGTTTTTGGGTTGCCCAAATGAGGAAAATCTGTGGACAAAAATCACAAGGGTATTAAAAGAGGACAAATCAAAGCTGCTTTCATAGAAAACCTGGAAGCTTTCTACAACAGAGGGAACATAAAAAGTCTGGGCTGAATGGTACTGCCCTTGATACTGGCCATGTAGTCACAAACTGTAAGGCTGGAGGTGATTGGTCCCTGGGAGACAGTAATAGTAAAGCTGGAGGTGCTGTCCTGGGAGACAGTAATGGTGAAGCTGGAGGTGCTGTCCTGGGGAGACGGGAAATGGTGAAGCTGGAGATACTGTCCTGGGAGACAGTATGGTGAAGCTGGAGATTTTGTCCAGGTAGTCGGGAATTTATACCAGGAAGGAATACATATAAATGACCTCATAGGGGACAGGAGCCATAGTAGGGAAAAAATGTAGTCAAAGATAAGATAAAACCAATATTGCAAACAGAAATACCGCGGGAAAATAGCAAAAAAGAGGACTCCAATAGCATAGTGAGGATAAATTACCAAAAACAACTGGTGGGAGCTCCATTGTTGGTACTAGGAGGATAGAAGTAAGACAGGGAAACATGCACCACAGGGAATACAGTCACAGAAACCCAAGGCAAGTGGAAACCAAGGGCCTGTGCACATACTATGAAACTTGGTATCTGCTGGCATGGGAAATCTGGAAAAACAGATGGGACATGCAACTATGACCACCCTAGAAAATGCCATGCCCATATGACCAACAGGAAATGCAAACCCCCTTCATGTAAGCTTTTTCACCCTGAAATGTGTACCTCTTCAGTACAGGAAAGACTGTGCTATAACTTAAATTGCCAGGCATACCATCTAAAGGGGACAAAGATACAAAACATCCAGGCCATGGGAAAACCTGGGTAGCCACAGCCACTCAAGAGGGAGAGGTTTTTTAGTGCCAGGAAGGAAAAAAAAACTGGCAGGAAATGGCAGAAATCGTACACCAAATCCAGTCATTCCAGGAGTGGAACCACAGTCGATGGCCTCCCCTCCAAACCAACAGATACAGATACTAAATGCCCGGAAAAAAAATCTTCCCCCCATTTCCAAAAAATACCACCAGTCCCATAACATTCTTCTTTGCAAATATACAGGGTCTAAAGCCAGCAACAAACAACAAAATACCTTTCATCCGTGGCTGCTTGCAGAGACAAAAGGGAATGTTCGCGGCTTTTTACTGAGACCCACATAAAGGATCACTTGGACAACGAAATAAAGGATCCCCGGTTACAACCCATACAGATGTGACAGAGTGAACAGGCAAAAGGGGGGGGTTGGCATGTACATTGCAGAGTCACTTGTTTGCACAGAACTGCTTTAATGCCTCAAATGACGTAGTGGAAGTTTTAGCAGTAAAGGTCGAGAACCAAAACCTAGTCATTGTGGTAGTCTACAAGCCTCCGGATGGAACATCCCAGCAATTCCAGGAAAAGCTGTTTAAAAATTGACCACTGTCTGGAAAAACTTCTAGCTCCTGCACCCAACATCTTGCTCCTGGGGGATTTCAACTAAGGCACCTAAATGGAGGAATATAGCAAATAATATTGTTGCAGTAATAACACCAGGAGGCAGCTCTGGGTGAAAACTCACACTCACATGAGCTTTTTAAAACTCTGCACAAATTCAATTTAAAAACCCGCAAATAATAGAGCCACTAGACTGGAGAATACACTAGACCTCATCTTCACTAACAATGATGATTGATAAGAAATGTCCCCCATATCAAAAACAATATACTCAGATCACAACATAATTGAGGTTCAGGACATGTATGCGTGGAAACCCCAGACCGACAAAATGAGACTAGTCACGAGGGAGCATTCACCAAATTCAACTTCAATAACAAAACATAAAATGGGACCAGGTAAACCCAAGTCCTAACCGATATAAGCTGGGAAGATATACTAAGCAACACAGACCCAAACTTATGCCTAGAACAGATTAACTCGGGGGCACTCGATGTATGCACAAGGCTTATTCCTCTAAGAAAAAGGAGGAGTAGATGTAAAATAGAAAGAGACAGGCGCTCCCTTTTCAGGCGACGAAAAGAATAACAGAGCGGGTAAAAGAGGCAATATATCTGAAATGCGCAGGGGAGACACGGTCAGAGAAATAGCAAGCATCGAACTTGAGCTAAAAGAATCCTTTAGGAGCAGGAATCGCGGGAAGAACAAAAAGTTTTAAAAATGAAATCGAAAAAAACCCCAAAGTATTTTTTTCCCCTATCCAAATCAAAATCGAGAACAACGCCCAGTATTGGGGCCCCTATTAAAAAAGATGGGCCCTACACAGATGACAGCAAGGAAATGAGTGAGACTCAAAGTCCCAAATACTCTTTTTGCAAGCCGAAACCCAACGGGAAGTCGAAGTCAAAATAAATTTTTTTTTTATGAAGACCCACAAAATTTGATTAACAAAACCCACCATGTTATCCTGACGCCAAATGACTTCGAACAGGCGATAAATGAATGCCCAGCATTTCTGCCCCGGGCCCAGACTAGGAATTTGTGTTATCAAGAACTCAAAAGCCCCTCACGAGCCTTTTCCATCCGAGGGGGAGCAGGGCACGGGGGTCCCCTCAGTTACTAAAAACAAAGACTACCCCCACTCCAAAAAGGGCCAGAAAGCAACAGAAAAGGAACTAAGCCCAATAGCACTAACACCCCATATCATAAAAATTTTTGAAGGGGGTTTAAGAACAAGACCCACCATCTAAAAACCCCATCAGTTACAAACCCGGGCAACAGGGTTTTTAAAACAGGTCGCCCTGACTTAAGAAATCGTAATGACACCCTGTCGTCTCAACTACTGGATCACTAGACAAGTCCTAAATGCACTAAAGACAAAAAAAATGCAGATTTTTAATACAGACTTGCAAAACCTTTGACAAGTTGACCATGGGTTAAGAGCGCACAAAAAAGGCGTAAAGGGAAAAACAGGAAAAGTGGTCGAGGGTTATAATTTCCCCTAACAGAAACAGAGATAGCGTCAACAGAGTAAAGTCCGAGGAGCTACGGTGAAAAGCTCTGTTCCCAAAGGACGTACTAGCTCCCTTTTTTGTTCCTCACCCTCATATCCCCAAAGCAAGGATGTCACCCACACACCGTGTCTTCCTTTGGGGATCCCCCGAATCTGCAGACAGGGTCTTCCTTTGCAGCATGCAAGGCTCCAGGCGGACCAAAAACCAAATCTTTCAGGGGGCTGCGAAAAAATATAAAGTTCAACGATAAAAAATTTCAATTACTCAATATGGTAAACAAGGGGAAATTAAATTTATCAGAGACAAAACAAATTCTGGCCAAAAAAAAGAGCGAAACCCAACGTCAAAGACCTGGGATGATTAGTCGGAGGATCTCCCCTTAAGGGAAACCAAACATTTATCAATCGCATCTGCTAGAAAAATGAAGGATGGAAAAAGGAACCTTCAAAATAGGGAGGCCAAGCCCATGATGACACCTTCAGGTCCGGGTTCTATCTAGGCTGGAATATTGCTGCACTCTAACAGCACCTTTAAAGGAGGTGAAATTGCCGACCTAAAAAAATGTACAAGAACTTTCACGGCGCGCAAAGGGAAAAAAACCTAATTACGGGGGAGCGCTTGATTTTTTTCAAAACCTGTATTCCCCGGGAACGCGGGAGGGAGAGATCATGATTTATAAAACCGGGAAAAAACCCCAGGGGGACTGTACCGAACTTGCACACGAAAAAAACTCATACGAAAGCAAAAGACTTGGGGAGGGCATGCACCTCCCCCCCAAAGAAAAGCAGGGGTTCACTAGAGTTTTAAAAGACCATACAATAATGCGGGGGCCCAGAGTTCAATGCCCCCCAGCACACATAAGGGGGGGTTACCAACAACCCCGGGAGTCTTTAAAATGGCAGGAAGCACCTAAAATCAGTTCCCGATACCGGGTGTGGCTCTACGTTTTTTCCGTCAGCCGCGCAACAGCCTGGTTGATCAGGGCTGATCCCCGGGGGCCCCCGGTCACAGAGGGCCGGGGGGCGTTTACCCCCCAAACTTCCCAGTAAATCCAGTAAGTTCATTCCAGCACAACACCAGACAAAACACAACTTCATTAATGTAGTAGTGACTATACCCTAAAACCAAAATACTCTACATATATTGTCCCAAATTCCTACCACTACAGAAATCAGTATAAACTCAACACACAACCAGGATATAAATAACCATAATTTAAACTAGAAGATGATTGATCACTTTGACCCTGATCTAAACCTCCATAATCTGACACCCAATCAAAACCTGTTGGAAAGTAGCTGCCTTTATTACACAGCATCACAACCACCACTATCCTAAACAATGCTAAAGTCTATCAGTACTTAACTACAACATCAGGTCCTTAAGCAAACACTATGATGACCTCCTGGGCACTCCTTGAATCACTAAAGACACCCTTCTCCTGCTTTAAATCTTACTGAGACCTGGCTTAAGCAGACACAATAGATATCTACCCTTTTACCAGGATACACAGCAATTCACAACTGCAGACCAAACCAAGTTGAGGGTGGTATTACAATCTATTACTCTAACCAATTATCTTGTCTTAGCACCACTTGCTTTAGTGATGAATATGGGAATACATTTTTGCTAATTTTTATTGTAAAAAAACTTAAGACGCCTATAACATTGGGTTTGCCATTACCGGATACCTCACAAAAAACATCCCAAATTTCAGTGAGAAATTAAAGTCACTAATAACAAACAACAAAATGAATAAGCACCACCTTCTTTTAGCTGGAGACTTCAACATCAACCTTGGCTTACTAGATATCAGCCGGGTAACTGATTCATCAACAATATGAACAACACATTTCCCTCATACCAACAATAACAAAACCCCAACCAGGCCACTGAGACAAGTGCAACCATAATAAAACCACATAGGGAAACCAATATACAGCCCCCCTTAAATCAGGGATAATCACAGATAGCACTACAAACCACTACCTTACCTTCCCCTGACAAACATTAGTAAACCACCACTTGAATACAACAAAGTCTCCATTTAACCCATGACGAGCCTCAGTAAGTTCACAGCTGACCTAGAAAAACTGTTGATTGGCCACAGAATTCTCCAAAGGGCCCAAAAGGTATTGATGACTGGACAGACATTTTTCTTAACAAATTACTTAGACTATACAACAAACATTGTCCTATAAAAACAAAACAGATCACAACAAACGGCTTGGTTCCCCATGGCTAACCAGCACCATTCTGAAATCCATTGACAAGAAAAAACCAATATGAAAAGCAATATAACAGGGTTTAATACACAAAGATACTCTTAACACTATTCATCAGTCTCTCACCAAAGTAATAAAAAAAAGCCAAACAACTATACTACTCCAGTAGATTCACCAGACACTAAGGAGATAAAAAAAAGACCTGGAAAACACTCTCTCAGATCTAGGGACCCAAAAACTGAGAAAAACCAAGAATATTGCCTAACTAAACCTAATGAAACACCACAACACCCCACTGACACAGCTAACAAGATAAACGACTTCTTCTCAAACATGGGAAATCTAATCTCGCCAGTAAAATCCCACATACCAATCCATGCCGGGGACTACCTAGAGGGGAATTTCCCTAATTCCTTCTATCTTGCACCAACTGAGCCCACAGAAGTCATTGAGATTATAAAGTCACTTAAAATAACTGGGGGAATCTGTCCCCATGTCCCACCATTACTGTACAAGTGGGGCGCCCATGCCTTTTCGCATGCTATTTCATTACTTTTTAACAAGTCACTAGAGACTAGCACCTTCCCGAAACTACTCAAAATGGCAAGGTTACACCAATACATAAAGGTGTGACCCTACAGACTTAAAACAACTATAGGCCAATATCTAACTTACCATTGCTATCCAAAATCTTGAGAAACTGTGCACAGAGACTGTATTCATTATAATGGGCTCAAAACATACTCAAAACCCCCCCCCAATTTGGGTTCAGGAAAAATAAAAGCACTAATAATGCAATCATAAAAATGCTAGATTTGCTTTACACAGCATTGGAAAATAAGGAATATCCACTAGGAATTTTTATTGACCTAAGAAAAGCTTTTGACACAGTAGACCACGACATCCTACTCCACAAACTTGATCATTACGGTATAAGAGGCCCTGCGCTTGCTTATTTCAAATCTTACATTACTAATAGGTATCAGTACGTCAAACCCTTAAAGACACAGCATCAGCAACACGGCCACTTGATACTGGAGTTCCGCAGGGAAGTGTCCTTGGCCCTGCTCTTTTTCCCCATATACATCAATGACCTTTCCAAACGTATCCCAACACCCGAAACCCCTTTTTCTTTGCTGATGACACGACTTAATGTCATCTCTCACCCTAATCTTGCCACCCTCAACACCATTGTGAATGAGGAGCTGATTAAAATATCGACTTGGGTGAACGCCAATAAACTTACGCTTTAAAACTGACAAAACCTACTATATTATGTTTGGTAGCAGAGCAGGAGATGCACAAATTAACATTTAAAATTGACAACACTCTAATACCAGAAATAATGGGGGCAAATTCTAGGCTTATACCTTGACAACAACCTGAATTTCAGCACCCATATCCAGCATATAACCAAAAAGTATCCAAAACGGTTGGGATCCTCTCCAAGATACGATACTACGTGCCACAAAATGCCCTTTTCACACTATACCACTCACTTATTTATCCATACCTCACCTATGCTATTTGTGCTTGGGGATCAACTGCACCAACACACCTAAAACCATAATAACCCAACAAAAAGCTGCAGTAAGAATAATCACTAAATCCCATCCCCGGCAACACACCCCCCACTCTTCGTAGACCGAAACTTACTCCCAGTTCAGTACATCCACACTTACTACTGTGCAATCTACATCTACAGGGCCTTAAACTCCCAATATCAACCTTGACCTAAAAAAGCTTTCTTGATAGTTGTGACAGAACCCCAGGCATAACACCAGACACAAACATCTCCCACGACATTCCCCGTGTCCGACTAAACCTTTACAAAAATTCAATGTATGTCAAAGGCCCTAAAATCTGGGAAAACCCTACCTGAGAACTCTAGAACTTTCAGACACATTCATCACCTTCCAAAAATACATTAGAAAACATCTTATCTCCCCCGATACACCCCGTCAACTAACTACACGAATACCACCTGGTGGTTCACACTTACCTCACTGACTCATTTGACCATAAACAGAATATTAATCTCAATCTTAAAATAATGAATCCTGTGATACTCCAACACTGAAACTATGTACTGTGCCAAAACAAAAGCATTCACATTGCTAAACTCACAAACTAGTATTCAGTCACTTAGCCATAATACCAACTTACCTCATAATTTGTAATATTTTACAATTAAGAATAAAACTAAGTATGCCCGAAATGCCTAGCCATGCTAAGCATTCTAGTGGTACACTCTGTAATCACAATTTTACTACATGTAAACCACACAATAACCAAATTTCTGTAAACTCAGCATTGTAATCCTTATAGAGAATAAACTTTGAATACAAAACACACCACCTTTCATCACACCAGTAACAACCAACATGGTCACCAATTACTCAACTTTGCAAACCATAAACACCTAATTCATCTCGGCCAAGACTTCAATACCTTCTACAACAACACAGGCCAAGGCAAACCAGACATCATTCTGGCAAACCGGGCCAGCTCTTTATTTCAACACTACATCTCACCTGGCCCTATTACAGGCTCTGATCACATGCCAGCCATCTTACACATCTCCTTCAACCCTATCCTCATTCCAACCACACCTTCCTTTTCCTACAAGAACGCTGACTGGGATGCTTTCAAACAACACATAGACAATATTAACCTCACCTATGACTACAACAACAAACCTATCTCTGGCATCGATACTCAACTTGATTTCATCCAGGACACCATTACACAAGCAGCCAACATCGCAGTGCCAAAGAAAACTCACACCACTCGATATTCCTTCAAACCGTCACTCAGAACAAGAAGACTAATTATCTGCTACCACAACCGCTTCCTCTACAACACACATAGATTTAATCAAGTCCTATTAGATCTCACTTACCTTAGAAACAACATTTTACACAACCTAGACCAAGACCACAACAATCACTGGTCACAGCTCATACAACAAGCAGACAAACAGCGTATTAAAAACACTAAAGCCTTCTGGAACTTTATCAAAAAAATCAGAGGCACAACTCCCACCAACACGCACAACAACACACATATCTCAGACCCGCAGGCTGCTACCAATATCTTCAAACATATCTGGGAGAACATCTTCCACTCTCACCCCCCTCACCCTAACGTTTTATTCAACACATTCGAACACAGAAACCACTGGAACACTGCACACACACAAAAAACAACACCAGATAGCCACATACATCTAGACTCTCTTACCTCCTCCCAGGAACTCGACACTCCTTTCACCAACACAGACATTAAAACTCTCCTCAGACACCTTCCTCCCAAGGCTCCTGGTGCCTCTGGCCTAAACCATATTTTCCTAAAACACATTCCTGACTCTATCATTAATGCCTACACAAACCTCCTCAATGCCTCCCTTGCATCTGGATACTTCCCTTCCCTCTCAAAGCTGCTACTGCTTATCCTCCTTCCAAAAACCCAATAAAAACCACTCTGATCCTAGAAACTATCGCCCTATCAGCCTCCTCGAAACTTTAGGAAAACTCTTTGAAAAACTCATTAATCATCGCCTTTGCAGATACCTGGAAACACAATTCTCTACTTTCTGATGGCCAGTTTGGCTTCAGAACACACAGATCCACACAGGATGCCATTAACATCATTCTCAACTACATCCACATAAACACAAAACAAAGAAACAGGACAGCCTGGTTGCAAAGGACGTTAAAAAAAGCTTTTGACACTGCCCCTGGCACGAAGGGCTCAAGTACAAACTCTGCACTAACTTTAACCTGCCTCTCACTACTCGTAAACTCCTCTGCAATTTCCTAGACGGCCGTACCATGAGAAAAAATCCCAAGGCTGTTACTTGCCCTACTTCACACTAAATGCTGGAGTACCCCAGGGATCTGTCCTCTCCCCTACCCTCTACATTTTATAAACTAACGACTTTCCCAAACCCCTGTATACCACAACTCCATCACACTAGCCTATGCAGACGACATTACACAACTTATCACTCATGCCAATATAGAAAACACTCACACACAAAACACAAAATGAGGTCGACAGGATAGCCATCTGGGAAGAAAAATGGAGGATCAAAACCAATGCAGCTAAATCCAGCATTACATATTTTAACTACAGGAAACGTGATCCTCCATTACCTGTCGAGCTTAGAACAGCTGACACCCACACTTACATCCCCATCACACAATCTGTCACTGTCACTGGCGTTAATCTTGACTACCTTCTTCGTTTACATGGACACATTCACTCAAAGCATGCAATAGCTAGTAAGGCCCTTGCGGGCCTCTACAAGCTGAAACGTGCCTCTCAACGCACCACTACAAATCCCTAATACGTCCTCTGATAACTTACTCTCCTCTAGCCCTCTCTCTTGCAGCAAAAACAAACTTACTTAAACTGCAGCGTGTCCAAAACAAGGCGCTGCGCTGGGTGCTTGATGTCAAATGGGAGGACTTCGCCACAAGCGAGTCTTTCCATGCCCAATTAGACGTCACTGCGCTGAATTTGTACTGGAAGACGCTCAGTGACAGACAGATAGACAAACTTGAGACACGACATGACTACTGGACCTCTCTCCTTGACGAAGACATTCGCAGACCCACAAATCAACTGTTGTGATAGAAACACGGGTCTTATCTCTAGGCTTTATTGAACATAGAATCTTCGTAGTACTTCTGCAACAACAAAATATAATGACTAGTACATCTAATAACGGCTTCTACAGGGATGGTGATGTCTTGCATATGTCAAGAGAAAAGTTATAACTACAGGCCACATATTTAAACTCACCATGTAATCTGCATCACTAATATATGGATAGAGGAGAAGAGAATCACACACCATGTGTTGGCGCCCATGACACACACCAAACTGTTGTTGTTGTTAAGGGCTCCGAGAGGTAGTGCAGTATTATCCTGCTGCTGCTCCCCACAGGAGCAGTTTTCACTAAAAATCTCCCCCCTTTTAAAATATCCCGAGACAGTAATCCCAACTTTC
>NC_069494.1:19339060-19359179 GCF_026875155.1 Cherax quadricarinatus
ATTGCAGTGCCCTCCCTGTTACGTGCGCCTGATCCTCCAGCTTCTGCACTAAATCTCTTGTGGGGAACTGTGTCAAAGGCCTTCCTGCAGTCTTGGAAAACGCATTCAACCCACCCCTCTCTCTCGTGTCTTACTTCTGTTACCTTGTCATAAAACTCCAGGAGGTTTGTGATACAAGATTTGCCTTCCATGAACCCATGCTGGTTTTCATTTATAATCTTGTTCCGTTCCAGGTGTTCCACCACTCTCCTCCTGATAATCTTTCTCCATGACTTTGCACACAATACATGTCAGAGACCCCAGGTCTGTGTTTAGCGCCTCGTTCTGTTTCCTTTCTTAAATATGGGGACAACATTTGCTGTCTTCCATTTCTAAGGTAAGTGTGTGTGTGTGTGGTGTGTGTGTGTGTGTGTGTGTGTGGTGTGTGTGTGTGTGTGTGTGGTGTGTAGAGTGTGTGTGTGTGTGTGTGTGTGTGTGTGTGTGTGTTGTGGGGTGTGTGTGTGTGTGTTGTGTGTGTGTGTGTGTGTGTTTGTGAGAGTGTGTGTGTGTGTGTGTGTGTGGTTTTGTGTGTGTGTGTGTGTGTGAGAGTGTGTGTGGGGTGTTGTGTGTGTGTGTGTGTGTGTGTGTGTGTGTGAGTGTGTGTGTGTGTGTGTGTGTGTGTGTGTGTGTGGTGTGTGTTTTGTGTGTGTGTTGTCTGTCTGTCTGTCTGTGTGTGCCTGTCCATCTGTATATTCACCTCTTTGACCTCACTTATTTCCGGTTAGTCTGGTAGAATTTCTGCTCCTGGGCCTCTTAGCTCGCTGCTTGTTGGATTTACTCCCTCCTAGTCTCGTGTATCCTGTCATACCTATTCACAAAGCAATGCATGGAGTCTGCCTCTACTAATTCATCTAAGTTATTTCGCTTTCTCACCACTCTCAGGCTAGATAAATAATTCTTGACATCATCGAAGTTTTAATTTCTAACTATGCCCTCGTGTACCTGTTTCCCGCCTCTTCAGGAGTACTCCTCTTTGCCCTATCATGTTCCGTGAGAAATTTGTACATCGTCAGCATAACTTCTCTAGTTTCTTTATGATGTCAAGTTCATTTCCTCTAACCTCACCTCATTACCCAATTCCCTTAGCTCTGTGACAAGTCACTTTGCATATCTGTGCATTCTCATGCTTCAGTTTCATATCGTTCCAGACCATGGAGCTGAACTCTTCTCCAGGCTGAGGAACTGACCACCTTGTTCCAGACCATGGAGCTGAACTCTTCTCCAGGCTGAGGAACTGACCACCTTGTTCCAGACGATGGAGCTGGACTCTTCTCCAGGCTGAGGGACTGACCACCTTGTTCCAGGCCATGGAGCTGGACTCTTCTCCAGGCTGAGGAACTGACCACCTTGTTCCAGACCATGGAGCTGAACTCTTCTCCAGGCTGAGGGACTGACCACCTTGTTCCAGACCATGGAGTTGAACTCTTCTCCAGGCTGAGGAACTGACCACCTTGTTCCAGACCATGGAGCTGGACTCTTCTCCAGGCTGAGGAACTGACCACCTTGTTCCAGACGATGGAGCTGGACTCTTCTCCAGGCTGAGGGACTGACCACCTTGTTCCAGACCATGGAGCTGGACTCTTCTCCAGACTGAGGGACTGACCACCTTGTTCCAGACCAAGGAGCTGAACTCTTCTCCAGGCTGAGGGACTTACCACCTTGTTCCAGACCAAGGAGCTGGACTCTTCTCCAGGCTGAGGGACTGACCACCTTGTTCCAGACCATGGAGTTGAACAATACGTCGTCGTAAGCTTCTCTCTTTTATGTGCGGGTTATTTGTGTATTGTTCCAGTCACGGTATTGTGCCTTTTTGTTATTCATGGAACTGAACTCTTCTCCAGGCTGCGGGACTGACCACCTTGTTCCAGACCATGGAGCTGAACTCTTCTCCATGCTGAGGGACTGACCACTTTGTTTCAGACCATGGAACTGAACTCTTCTCCAGGCTGCGGGACTGACCACCTTGTTCCTGACCATGGAGCTGAATTCTTCTCCAAGCTGAGGGACTGACCACCTTGTTCCAGACTATGGAGCTGAACTCTTCTCCAGGCTGAGGGACTGACCACCTTGCTCCAGACCATGAAGCTGGACTCTTCTCCAGGCTGAGGGACTGACCACCTTGTTCCAGACCATGGAGCTGAACTCTTCTCCAGGCTGAGAGACTGACCACCTCAAATATTGTTTCGACAAGGATGTTGGACTGATTACATCACATCTGTTAGACACTGCAGCATTATGGGATCTTGATACAAAGAATTCTTCAACACTTCTCCAACCTTTGGATTAAGACCTACTTACACTAGTGGATGGTACCACTCTGATCCCGCCGCCTCCTGCTTCGCCTCACCTGACTGCAGTATATAAGCCACGTCTCTGGCCCTATGCTGTATTTCCTAGAAGAGCGATGGACTGAACACACTGTTTCCAGGGTGATGGATTGAACACACCGTTTCCAGGGTGATGGACTGAAGACACCGTTTCCAGGCGGAGGTACTGATTACCTCAAACTCCTCCTCTCCTTAACTTCTTGCTTTGTATTGGACTGATGAAGCCACTGTGTGGCGAAACGTTTCTTCAGTGAAGATTCCCATATGTTGCACAAGTGTCTCCATCCCAAGATGTTTCTGTGTCTGACGTGTGGGTTCCATTATGGCGCTCCATACTCCAAGACAGACTTGATGTATGTTGTGTAAAGAGCTGTGAATATCTATTGAGATTCCTGAAAGCTTATGCTAGACATACCACACGAGAATTCGGTGCAGAGGTTATTCGGTTTGTGTTCCACTGGAGATATGTTCGGTACTATGTTTACTTGTAGGTCTTTCTCATCGACTGATTCTATTCTCAGTTTCCGGCCTTCTTACTCCTTCCCCATTTTTAATAACTTTATATTTGCTGAGGTTGAACTCCAGTAGCCACTTGTCTAACCATTCATGCAGATTTTCCAGGTCCATTTGGAGCCTTTTCTTGCCCCAAACACTTTTTCTCATTTTTTTTGCATCAGAAAAAAATTTAAAATTCAAAAAGTCTTCTGGTATGTATCATGTCCCAAACCCATAGTACCACCCCCAGTCCCCGATCCTTTTGGGGAAACCCCCATTTGTTTACACTTGCCCATTCTGACATTTCTTCATGTCAATCACTCTTCTTCCCATAAATTTTTTTTGATTCACTCAACCTTCTTGATTTGGTTTGCGAAAAGGAAAAACCCTTGTTAAAAATTTAAAAATTAATGAGGAACTGGGCACAAGCGATCACAAATCAATTCCCTTTTTAGCATAAATAAATTATATAGTGGGTTAATCAGTAACAGTCCTAATTTCGTTAGCAGATTACGATGGGTTTTAAAGGAACATTACTCTGTTAAACGGGGGTAACGAAGAGAGCTATCAAATGACATTTTTTCTGAACACTATACATGCTGCTCAAAGTGGTTTATCCCATATAAAAAAATTTAGATCAAATAGAAATGACCCAAAAAAGGGGAATAAAAGGCCAAAATTATAGGGACTTAAGAAAAAGGAAAAATTTTAGGCGATCAAAAAAAATTAGGGCATCTTATGAAACGTTATTGACATTAAGGGGCATTTAAAAAAGGGGGTAAGAAAAGCTAAAAGGGATATGAAATTTAAGTTGCTAGGGATTCTAAAAACTAACCCAAAAAATTTTCCCCCAGTCTTAGAACAAAAGTCAGAGTAAGAAGGTCCCCTTAAAAAAAACTATGGGGATTTTCTGACAAAGAGAATGAATGGCCCCATTTTAAATAATTATTTTCTCTCAGTTTTTACCGGAAGCATAACAATATCCGTAATTTTTTTTTTGTGGATCAGAAAAAAGATAAATTAGTAACACACAGCCTTGAAATGGGTTTTGAAACAGACAGACGGATGAAGCAAAATAAGTCGCCGGGTCTGATAGGTTTTTTCAAGGGGTTTTTAAGGGAATGCAAAAAGGAAAATCTGTAACTTAAATAATATTTTTATTTATCTCTTCAAACAGTGTAGTGTCTGTATGTGGAGATGGCTAATTAATTCCTATTTTTAAAACAGGGGACAAGTCGTTACCGTCAAATTACCGCCCAATAAGCCTGACCTCAATTGTAGGCAAATTACTAGAGTCAATATAGCTGAGATTATAAGAAGCCATCTCGATAAGCATAGCTTGATTAATGATACTCAGCATGGATTCACAAGAGGCCTGTCTTGTCTAACTAATTTATTAACTTTCTTCAGTAAAGCTTTTGAGGCTGTTGACCACGATAAAGAATTTGATATTATTTACTTAGATTTTAGTAAGGCATTTGATAGAGTTCCGCACCAAAGACTGTTGAAGAAAGTAGCAGCTCATGGCATTGGGGGAAGGGTGCTCCCGTGGATCGAATCATGGCTCACAGACAGGAAGCAGAGAGTGTCCATAAATGGGGTTAAATCCGAGTGGGGATCAGTAACAAGTGGCGTTCCACAGGGATCAGTCTTGGGCCCGTTGTTGTTTATAATACATATCAATGATCTTAATGAGGGAATTACTAGTGATATGAGCAAATTCGCCAATGACACAAAGATAGGTAGGATAATTGATTCAAGACTCACGAAATCGTAATGACACGATTGCAAACAAACCATACCCCAGCCGGGATTGAACCCGCAATCAGAGAGTCTCAAAACTCCAGCTCGTCGCGTTAGCCACTAGACCAGCTAGCCACGAATCTTATTGTGGCTAGCTGGTCTAGTGGCTAACGCGACGGGCTGGAGTTTTGAGACTCTCTGACCGCGGGTTCAATCCCGGCCGGGGTATGGTTTAATTGATTCAAACGTAGATGTTAGGGAACTTCAGGAGGATTTAAACAAACTCTATTCTTGGTCAGAAAAGTGGCAGATGCAGTTCAATGTAGATAAATGCAAGGTTCTGAAGCTCGGGAGTGCCCATAACCCTAGCACTTATAAGTTAAATAATGTAGAACTTAGCCATACAGATTGCGAAAAGAACTTGGGGGTTATGGTGAGCATCATAACTCTGCGATGGTAATTTCTCAAGCTTACCAATCAGACTACTCACATGTTCTTAACCTAATCTTGTCTGCTAACAATCTTCCCTCTTTAATTATGCCTCCTTCCTGCTTCTCTTCGAAGCCCCCTACAACCTCCCACTCCTCCACTTCCTACACCCACCAGCTCTCCTCCTCCCCTATCCCTCTTCACTACTTCTACCCCTCCCACCAACACCCCGACTGCTGCTGCTACGACCACCCCATCCCCCACCTCCTTACCCACTTCCTCATCCCCAACCAAATCTTCCACTTCCTCATCCCTTACCAAAGCTTCCACTTCCTCTGCATCTACCTTCGCCCACTCCACCACAACCAAAACATCATCCAGGTCCAACTCCACCTCCTCCAGACAAAATCCACTCAAACCTAAACCTGCCCCAACTTCTGACAGACAGACCAAAGAACATAAAAACAGATCCATCTCTTCCTCCCCCTCCAGGAAACGGGTCCGTAACACCTACAAACACACATCCACTGATGGCACCACTATCACGGGCTTTAATCCTAACTCCTCCCCCGACATTAACTTTGCTATGACGAAACCATTAAATCACGTTTAAGGTGATTCAGTTCAACGTACGTTCTTACTTTACTATTAGACACCTACTGGCCGAGCTCCTTGAAGCAGAGAGACCAGATATTGTTTTGCTAAACAGTACTTGCCTCAAAGCCCCTCAACGCATCCGCCATTATGGTTATACTGCACTACAGTCCCCCTATGATCTCCACGATGGGGTTGCCATCCTTGTCAAATCCAACATAAAACACGAATTTCTCCCAATCCCTTTTATTCACCAACACTGTCTTGCAGTCAGAATACACACCCACCTTGGTCCCTTTATCTTTTTCACCACCTATGCTCGCCCAAACACTATTCTCAACATGCACGATCTTTCCTTAGTCTTCAACTACACCAACACACCAACATACCTACTAGCTGACATGAATGCCAAACACACCGCCTTTCATCACACCATTAACAACCAACTTGGTCACCAATTACTCAACTTCACTAACCATAAACATCTAATTCATCTCGGCCCAGACTTCAATACCTTCTTCAATCACACGGGCCAAGGCAATCCAGACATCATTCTGGCAAACCGAGCCAGCTCTCTATTTCAACACTACATCTCACCTGGCCCTATTTACAGGCTCTGATCACATCCCAGTCATCTTACACATCTCCTCCAACCCTATCCTCATTCCAACCACGCCTTCCTTCTCCTACAAGAACGCTGACTGGGATGCTTTCAAACAACACATAGTCAATATTAACCTCACCTATGACTACAACAACAAACACATCTCTGACATCGATACTCAACTTGATCTCATCCAGGACACCATTACACAAGCAGCCAACATCGCAATACCAAAGAAAACTCACACCACTCGTTATTCCTTCAAACCGTCACTCAGAACAAGAAGACTAATTATCTGCTACCACAACCGCTTCCTCTACAACACACACAGATTTAATCAAGTCCAATTAGATCTCACTTACCTCAGAAACAACATTCTACACAGTCTAGACCAAGACCACAACAATCACTGGTCACAGCTCATACTACAAGAGGACAAACAGCATATTAAAAACACTAAAGCCTTCTGGAAATTTATCAAAAAAATCAGAGGCACCACTCCCACCAACAAATTCAAACACATCACCCACAACAACACACTCATCTCAGACCCGCAGGCTGCTACTAACATCTTCAAACACATCTGGGAGAACATCTTCCGCCCTTACCTGCCCCACCCTAATGCTATCCAACACATTCAGAACATAGAACACTGGAACACTGCACACACACACAAGAAACAACACCAGACAGCCACATCCATCTGGACACTCTTACCTCCTCCCAAGAACTTGACACTCCTTTCACCAACACAGACATTAAAACTCTCCTCAGACACCTTCCTCCCAAGGCCTTTGGTGCCTCTGGCCTAAACCATATCCTCAAACACCTTCCTGACTCTATCATTACTGCCTACACAAACCTCCTCAATGCCTCCCTTGCCTCTAGATACTTCCCTTCCCTCTTCAAAGCTGCTACTGCTATCCTCCTTCCTAAACCCAAAAAAGACCACTCTGACCCTAGAAACTATCGCCCTATCAGCCTCCTCGAAACTTTAGGAAAACTCTCTGAAAAACTCATCAACCATCGCCTTCGCAGATACCTGGAACACAACTATTTACTTTCTGATGGCCAGTTTGGCTTCAGAACTCACAGATCCACACAGGATGCCATTAACATCATTCTCAACTACATCCACATAAACACAAAACAAAGAAACAGGACAGCCCTGGTTGCAAAAGACGTTGAAAAAGCTTTTGACACTGTCTGGCATGAAGGGCTCAAGTACAAACTCTGCATTAACTTCAACCTGCCTCTCAGTACTCGTAAACTCCTCTGCAACTTCCTAGACGGCCGTACCATGAGAATCAAATTCCAAGGCTGTTACTCTGACTACTTCACACTAAATGCTGGAGTACCCCAGGGATCTGTCCTCTCACCTACCCTTTACATTTTATACACTAACGACATTCCAACACCTGTATACCACAACTCCATCACACTAGCCTATGCAGACGACATTACACAACTCATCACTCACACCAATATAGATACACTCACACACAAAACGCAAAATGAGGTCGACAGGATAGCCATCTGGGAACAAAAATGGAGGATCAAAACCAATGCAGCTAAATCCAGCATTACGTATTTTAACTACAGGAAACGTGATCCTCCATTACCTGTCGAGCTCAGAACAGCTGACACCCGCACTTACATCCCCATCACACAATCTGTCACTGTCCTTGGCGTTAATCTTGACTACCTTCTTCGTTTACATGGACACATTCACTCAAGGCATGTAATAGCTAGTAAGGCCCTTGCGGGCCTCTACAAGCTGAAACATGCCTCTCAACGCACCAAACTACACCTCTACAAATCCCTAATACGTCCTCTGATAACTTACTCTCTCTAGCCCTCTCTCTTGCAGCAAAAACAAACTTACTTAAACTGCAGCGTGTCCAGAACAAGGCGCTGCGCTGGGTGCTTGATGTCAGATGGGAGGACTTCGCCGCAAGCGAGTCTCTCCATGCCCAATTAGACATCCCTGCGCTGAATCTGTACTGGAAGACGCTCAGTGACAGACAGACAAACTTGAGACACGACATGACTACTGGACCTCTCTCCTTGACGAAGACATTCGCAGACCCACAAACCAACACAACCTTTTCTACTCCTTGCATGATCCTGCTCCTAACCCTATTTACAAATAACCTTTGGATTTGCTGACAGGTACCATTCTTTGACCCTCGTTCGCCTTAGATTTGTGTTAAGACATGGCTCAGTTCTACACTCCTCTCTAGCGCTAAACGTCGCATGTCCCTTCCTCCCCGCTCACCCCACCCCAACAGAAAAGCCTGAATTTCTCTTCTCAATATCTGTCCCACGATCGCCTTCGCTGCTGGGTTAAGCCCTGGCTCTATTTCTACGACTAAGAACACTCCTCTCCAGCACTATTCTTCGTCTGTCCCGTCTTCCCCACTCATCCCAATTGGGGATCTTACCTGAACTTTCGTTCGTTCGTTCGTTCGTTCATATTTATAGTCAGTTCACACACACAGCTCACAGAGTTCACTACCTTATCACTAGATAGGCACATGGCTTCTGCCGAGGAGGCCACGATGCTCCATGAACACGACGGAGGACTCATATTTGGAAATGTGGGGCGCAATTCTAGCGAAGAAGTTGCGAGACCACTCCGTGTCATCAGAGGAAGAGGAAGATCCTGCTTACGTTGTAGCAGATCTGATAGTTCCAACCATGGAGCCAGGGAATATGGAAACAGTGGAGGAAATAAACACCCCACCCCCCGAAAACCAAAAAGGATGCATCCCTGTGGACAAGAAGAAGAAGCGCCGACCGTCCAAGGAGCAGGCAAACCAGCTCAACCGTCCTGGCAAATTCAAGGTGAAGTCTTACGGGGACCACAGAACCCACTATGGCGTTGTTTCATACCTGGAATCACGACACAACCTGAAGTTCAAGATATGGTTCAACTTGAAGGGAGAACCAATGTTGACTCCTCTCAACAAGGAAATGTATACCACCTTGAAGAGAGTCATGGAGACAGATCGCTCATTCACCCTGGAGGAACTGGACTCTCGGCAGAAGATCACCAAGGGTGTAGTGATGCGATACCCGCTGATGATGCCCATCGAGGCAGTAGCAGCTCACCCCAGTGTGGTGTCAGCAAAGACGGCAGGCAATGCACCAACCCGACAGGTCCTCATTTAGCATGTAGGACCACTGCCATCCCAGCTGGACCTCGGTTCTTGGGGCAGGTACGATGTCAGGACCTTCACAGCAGAACCAGTTCGCTGTCTCAAGTGTCAGCGTTACGGACACCTCGGTGCACTCTGTCCGAACAGAGTAATCTGCGGTGTCTGCAGCCAGCACCACCCTACCGAGGAATGCATCACCAAGTTGAAAAATGCATCGCTACCCACTCCACAATGCCCGAACTGCAGGCAGAAACACCATGCCTGGAATCCTCGATGCCCCGAGAGGCTCTCCAGAATTCAAGGAGTCTGGAAGACGCCAAAAACTCGGCAACAGGCTACGACGGATCCTCACTCTCAGCAGACGATGGGTGCAGAGAACCCTGCCACACCGCAGATCTCTCAGCAGCTAACCCAAGTCAATGCCCAGGAATTCCCAACCCTCGAAGCCTCAACCAGGCATCAAGGTCAAGAACCACCTGCACCCCTACCTCAACGAAGAAACAGAAACAAGAGGAACAGGAGGAGTCAACAGGGTACATCTGGTCAATGCGATCAGCAGGCGGCACTAAACGAGCCCCCACCGGCCATAGCACGACAACGCAGGCACTCCTTACCCGGCACAGGCGCTTTGCAGGCTCAACTGGCACCTCACCAGTAGATGCCGGCAACAGACCACGGTGCATACAATAAAGAAATCCAACCCTCAGCAGTCTCTACAGACCACAACAGCCCAGATAATATCCACTCTTTCGAACTCAACCCCAAAGCAGGCCCTCACCAGGGAGGATCTCGTAGCACTCAAGGTGTTCACGGATCTTATTTGCAACACAATCAACTCCACGGAACAACAGAGCGTATTCTGGCAGATGGTCAGTAAGCTCCTGAGAGTGTGGTTACTGACCGAGGAGGAGACAGTGGACGCCATGAATTTGCAGGTTCTCAGAGCGGGCAGGACTCAGTCCCCAGCTCAGGAAACAACAGCGATGGAATAACTTCGGTACCAAATCACACCCTCAAGGTCCTACAGTGGAACATTCAGGGCCTGAGGGGCAAACAGCACCTCTTGCTGGAGGCAGTAATTCGGGATCGGGTTGACATCGTCGTGCTACAAGAAACTCTGACTGTCCCGACTATGTGCCCAAGACTACCCGGTTTTGCTGGGTATTTTCGGCACATGGACCCGGGCGTTCACTGCAGGTGCACAGCTGTATTTGTATCTGATACAATACCTCACGAGGTTATAGCCAACCCTGTGGATTGTGGGGAGGATGTCGAGGTACAGGCCATCCTTGTGCACATACCTGGAGCGCCCATTGCCATCTATAGCATCTACAAGAACCCAAGACACACCCTCGACATTGCAGAGCTCCTCGCACTAGCACGCACTGAGTGTATTATTGTGGGTGGAGATTTCAACGCACATCACCCAATGCTGCACTCTCACTCAGCAACCAATGCTGCTGACAGACACATAGCAATGCTCCTACACGATATTCCAGAGGTAAAGTTGCTAAACAATGGAGACCTCACACTCCTGTTGGGTGGCTGCCTCGACCTTACCTTCGGGTCAAGATAACTCGCAGCAGGAGCCACATGGGAAACTCATCCTCACCTTGTCAGTGACCACTTTGCAGTGAGCACCACCTTCAACATCAACAGGCCTCCCACAGTTGTGCTGCCTCCTAGATGGGACGTAAAGAGGGCCAACTGGAAGGTGTTCCAGGATTATCTTCATGACTGGTGGTCCACATACTCACTATCTGAAGACTGTGATACGGCTGAACAGGAGCTAATCACTGTTCTCATCCAGGCAGCAGAGTGCACAATTCCAAAGAAGTCCGCAGGACGCACTCACAAAAGAGACTGGTGGTTCTACAACGACGAGGTGCGGGAGCAGAACCACCACATCAACTCTTTTAGGAAGCTATACAGGCGTAACCCTACGGCAGAGAACAAGAATACTCTGAGAGCCATTGTGCAGCATGCCCGCAGAGTCTCTCTCAGAGTAAAAACTGAGAAATGGCTGGAGTGGTGCTCAACATTCGGGCATCACAACCACCTTATCTGAGATATGGGGCAAGCTTAACATAGCAACTGGCAAGAGCAAGCCGAGGCCACCAGCACACCCGAACCCATCCCAGGAAGCTGAGAAACTAGTGGAGCTTTTTACTTCCAGATGAGCCTCCACTCAGCTCCCACAGGACATCGGGAATATACAGACGGATCTTCTGCCACAACTCCAGTTAACGATACAAGCTGCATGTGAGTCGGAAGATGTGACTGATGAAGACCTCGTGGACTTGGAACTCCGACGTGCCATTAAGAACACAGGTGACACTGCCCCGGGCATCGATGGTGTTACGTACTCCATGATTGCACGGGCTGGGCAGAGTGGATGGGAGGCCATACTAGACGTCATTAACAAGTCGTGTAGGTCCGGGATACTCCCAGCAGCTTGGAAGAAAGCTACCATCGTACCAATTCCAAAGCCCAAGGACCCAGGCAGTATGAGACCCATATCGCTGACCAGCTGCTTAGCCAAGACTGCTGAGAGGATGGTGTTAAACCACCTCCTATGGAAACTTGGATCCTCTCATCATCACATATTTGGCTTCACCAAAGGAATGGGTACAGCAGAGTGCATAACCACTCTACTAAGCCAGATTGCTGATAGTAACAAAAAACCTAGTATCGTTGTCTACCTCGACTTTGAGAAGGCATTTGAGCTAGCCAGCCCCACAGCAATTCTGGCAATACTAGCTAGGAAGGGAATCAAAGGACGCCTCCTGGCCTGGATAGAGTCCTACCTTAGGGGCAGGCAGGCCTGTGTCAGCTTTCAGGGACACTACTCTTCCTTTAAAACCCTGGAAAACGGCACGCCACAAGAAGGTGTGCTCAGTCCTACCCTGTTTAACATCCTTAAGCAGGAACTTGTGAGCCTTCCCTTTCATAGTGGTACACAGCTCCTCAGCTACGCTGATGATCTTGCACTCGTAGTGAATGGGAAAGTCAATTTAGAGCGACAGGCTCAGAGAGCTTTGGACCTAGTTACGCAGTCTTGCAAGGAACTAGGCCTCAAGATCTCTGCCGAGAAATCTCTTGCAATGATGTTCAAGGGACCAGATCCTGTGAATTGATTACGTATTCAGGATATAGAACTTGAGTGGACAGGCTCCTACCTGTACTTGGGAATCTACATTGATAAAAGCTGACCATTCAGAAACAGGCCGAGTATGTCAGGTCACGTGCTCTACTCAGACTCAACGCCATGAGAGCCATGACGAGGCACCGTGCAGGGGCAAGCAAAGATGTACTTCGCTTGTACTATATACAAGCTATACGCTCGCTCATTGACTACGGTGCACCGGCTTTAGCTCATCTCTTCCCGCAGAGCAGGCAAAGGGAGGAGGTCGTACAAAACCAGGCGATAAGAATTATGCTTGGGGCCCCCATCTGGGCCAACACAGTATGTCTCAGATCTGAGGCCCGGCTTCCTTCCTTGGCTGACAGAGTAAGATACATAAACGCCTGCAAAGTAGCCACGATTCTGCACTGGCAGCAAGGTACCCCACTAAGAAGACGGATATTGACAACCATGACACAAGATCCCACACTCTTCACGAACTACTCCTGGATTCGTTCATTTTGTGATGCTGGGCGGAAGCTGCTGCCTATACAACTACTCCTTGAGAAGAGTTGCGACCTTTCTGTTGCTGGGTATCATCCACCACCTCCCAGGCGCCCAGATCCAGCCGATGCTTGCATCATGCAACTACCCATCTCTAAGCATCTCTGCAGTCAAGACACCCTCAGCAATCATGCTGAGACATGCATGGCACTGGCAGAGGGAGGCACATGTGCAGTGTATTTCACAGATGGTTCTGTCGACCCTGACAGTAAGAGAGCAGCAGCTGGACTGTACCACAATGGTCACACACAAGGCTGGCGACTCCCTGACTACTGCACGATCCTTCAAGCTGAGCTGGTGGCGATTCAGCAGGCATTGTCACATGCCCTACGACATCGACTCCGACCTGTCATACATGTTGATTCCACCTCTGCAATCAAAGCCGTCTCCCATCCTCAACCACAGGACAATGTTCACCTCATCACATCGATCCTGAGCATAATGACAGCCTTAAAAGTTCAGGGTAACATATCGACATTGAACTGGATCCCCAGCCATTCTGGCATCCGGGGAAATGAGGCGGCAGATGATGCAGCCAAGGCAGCAACAGACTATCCACAATTGGGATTACTGTCCCAATCAGCCTACGACAGACCAAACTGGTGGCTGCCAGAGCCATGAAACTTATGGGGGAGGTCTTAGGTGATACCCCATCTCAACAGTGGTACCGAGCAGCGACTCAGGGAGAACCCCCTCCATATGATAGAAGCTGGTCCAGAGTGCAGTGTGCCGCCATCCATCGGCTTCGTTTGGGCTTTCCCACAGCCAAGATGATGGTAGACAAGGCTGAGGAGGAGATGTGCCAGTACTGTCAGCACGTTGTCCAGCGGCCCCTAACACACTATCTTCTGGAGTGCGAAGTTACTGAGACACTCCAGAGGACCCAGAGATGACTGCGGCCACACTAGTGCACCATAGAGTCAACGAACCAGACAAGCTGTTGTCCATGATAACGACATATCCTCCTCCTCGCTAGTGTCCATAGATGGGAGTACATATGGCGTTGTCGCTTATGAGATGCACCAGTTGAACTAACCAGAAGAGTGCTTGAGCAGCAAACGTCGCATCATTGTAGAAACCTTTCTCCCTCGGGAGCCAGAGACTCGTCATCGCAAGATTGAGACCCGTGCCAGGACTACGGTCTTGGCGAACATTATACATACATACAACCCAGGTAGATCTGTTTGTGACTTGAAAAAGCCCACTGTGTGGGCGAAACGTTGTCAATAAAGGATCACATTATACTGCATATGTGTTTATATTTCCAAGGCTCTGCTGTCTTGGCTTTAGATTTCTGCTAACCATGACTCCCAAGTCTTTTTCACATTCTGTATGACCAAGCTCTACTTCACCTAGATTATAGCTTCGAGGGTTATTTTCATTACCAAGGACTAGTGACTAGTACCTTACACTTATCCACATTGAACTTCATCTGCCATTTTTCAGACCAAGACATTAATTTGTTCAAATCGTCCTGGAGTTCATTGATATCCTCCTCAGAGTGAATTATACGGCCTATCTTTGTATCATCAGCAAACTTACTCATGTCACTAGTAATCCCTTCATCAAGGTCATTAATGTAAATTATGAACAAGAGAGGGCCTAAAACTGAGCCTTGTGGGACGCCACTAGAGACTAATCCCCATTCAGATTTCACTCCATTAATGGTAACTCTCTGCTTTCTGTTGTTGAATTAGACACATGTGCAATTCTTGGGTATCTTCATTGAGGAAACGTTTCGCCACACAGTGGCTTCATCAGTCCATACAAAGGAGAAACTTTCTATTCAAGATTGACGGACTGACCACATCGACTCAAGGCTGAGGGACTGATTACCTCATTCCCCTCCTGTTCTTCAAGTTTCTCCTATGTATGGACTGATGAAGCCACTGTGTGGCGAAACGTTTCCTCAATAAAGATACCCAAGAGCTGCACATGTGTCTAATTCAACAACATGTCGGTTCTCTGAACCATTCATCTACAATCTCTGCTTTCTATTGGTAAGCCATGCCTCAATCCATGCTAGAACTTTACCTCCTATACCATGAGCTGCCACTTTTCTTAAGAGTCTCTTGTGAGGTACTCTGTCGAAGGCTTTACTAAAATCCAAATAAACAATATCATATTCCTTATCACTGTCAACTGCCTCAAATGTTCTATTGAAGAACGTCAGTAAGTTTGTCAGGCAGGAACGACCTCTCGTGAATCCATGCTGAGATTCATTTATCAAGTTATGCTCTTCAAGGTGACTTCTGATAATGTCAGCTATAATTGATTCTAATAACTTGCCCACTATAGATGTCAGGCTTATTGTACGGTAATTTGAAGGAACGGACTTATCCCCTGATTTGAATATAGGAACCACATTAGCCATCTTCCACAACTCTGGCACAACACTGTTAAGGATGGACGCATTAAACACACTCGTTAATGGCTGACTAAATTCCATCTTGCATTCCTTAAGTACCCTGGAAAACAACTCATCGGGTCCCGGGGACTTATTTTGCTTCAGTTTGTCTATCTGTTTAATAACCATGTCCCTCGTGACAGTAATATTAGTTAACTTAAACTCATCAGGAACTAAATAATTGTTAATTACTGGAATCTCATTTACATCTTCCTGTGTAAAAACTGACAAAAAATAGTCATTAAATAAGGAACACATTTCCAGTTCATTATCCGTCAGCTGTCCATTCCCAGATTTCAGAGGTCCTACTTTTTCCTTCACCTTCGTCCTATACACTTGAAAGAACCCCTTTGGATTAGTCTTTGATTCATTAGCAACTCTAATTTCATAGTCACGTTTAGCCTTTCTAATCCCCTTTTTTACTTCTCTTTTAAGCTGAACATATTGGTCAGTAAGGTTAACCTCTCCTCTTCTGATGCGCCTATAAATTCCCCTTTTCTCCCCTAATAGATGTTTTAGCCTCCTGTTAACCCATTTGGGATCGTTATTATTAGACCTAATTTCTCTCTGGGGAATGTATATACTCTGGGCACTGTGTACATTATTAAGAAAAAAATCATAAATGCGGATCCCTTCGTAATCATAAGTATGATCATCGTCAATAGAATCATTAGCTACATAACCCCAATCAAGATTAGACAGATGTTCCCTAAGTCCATTATAATCGGCAGAACGGAAATCAGGGATTTTTACTGTATTATCATTATTCTTGTATTCCCAATTAATGCTAAAAGTGATGGATTTTGATCACTTGTGCCATGCTCTTCAGCGATCTCCAGATTATTTACGAGTGTTTCCTTATTTGACAAGACTAGGTCTAGCAAATTATTACCCCTGGTAGGCTCTGTTACACACTGCTTCAGAAAACAGTCCTGAACTGTTTCCATAAAGTCACATCTGCTCTCTTCAAGATATCTGGTAACTATCACGTATCCATTGACCTGTAGCTCTTATCTAGTGATACAGACTTCTGTTCCCTCTCGCAGCATCAGTGGTGACACCTTGTCAGGCCCAGTTACCTTTAATGTACCCACCTCGCTTAAAAACATTTCGTCTCTCCCTGTTGTGTGTATTGTGTCCAGTTGTGGAAAACGATACTTACGTACAGCTCGGGGCATTTATTGAAGGACACGTTTCACCCACGAGGGCTTTCTTCAGTATTTATAGTGACAGGAGTCAGGTGGAAAGCCGTGAGGGTACTACTAGCAGTACTACATGTACTACAAGTAGTCGTACATGTAGTACTGTCGGTATTGTCTACCAGACAATACCGACAAGACGAAAATTAGACACATATGCAACGTCTGGGTATCTTTATTGTAGACGTTTCGCCAACCAATGGCTTTATCAATACACGTTCAATGACTACTACTATAGTAGTAGTAGTAGTAGTAGTAGTAGTAGTAGTAGTAGTAGTGGTGGTGGTGTTGATGGTTGTAGCAGTATTAATAGTAGTGGTAGTGGTAATGGTAGTAGTGGTGGTGGTGGTAATAGCAGTAGTAGAAGCCTCCTCCAGCTTCGCCTCACCTGACTACAGTATATAAGTCACTGCTACGGCCCTCTGCTGTACTTTCTACAAGACTGATGGAGTGAACACATCGACTCCAAGCTGTGGGACTGATCACCACAAACTCCTCCTCTCCTTACACCTTTTTACTTTGCATAAGACTGACGAAGCCACTGTGTGGCGAAACGTTTCCTCAATAAAGATTCCCATACGTTGCATAAGTGTCTCAATTCTTCAACTCTTTCTCCTTGATCCTCTCTTGCTCCTGATCCCACTAAGAATCCTTTAAATCACTCGTCCAGCTTCTCAGAGACTTCCCTCTCGTTTCTACCAGAAATGCAGCTCTTGGAAGCACCTTTCTTCTGTGACTAACAATATTAGTACCTTACGTGTTTACTGGAGAGATGAAATATATTATTACGATAATTCTATTCTTATTCTCGTGAGTTCCTCACAATTATTCATTTTATCGTTGTTTTGTTTACATCTGCGTACCGTACTTTCTTGTGAGATGCTCTGGTATGTAAGTTGTGTGTGTGTGTGTGAGCAAGAGAGAGAGAGAGAGAGAGAGAGAGAGAGAGAGAGAGAGAGAGAGAGAGAGAGAGAGAGAGAGAGAGAGAGAGAGAGAGACCCATCCTAGTTAGGTCTGTCATTTCAGCCTTCAACACAGGAAGGATGTGGGTGGCCTTACTGTTATGTACAAGGCCAATATTGTCAAAGTACCACACTTGGATCCACTTCGAGGACAGCGTGAAACAAGCTTCTGTACCACAAGACGGGCAGCCAGCAGCAACTTCACTCTGGCTGTACCCTTCTCCAGAACATCACTCCATCTGAGATAATATATACCCAGGATGACTCGAGTATGGAACACATTTGTACAGCATAATGAAGTCAACGAGATAAAGTCAGTTGATCAAATGAAAATGCTGGCCCACAGGTGGCCCACAGATGGCCCACAGATGGCTCCAACTTCATCCAGTTCCCTACTTGTATGTTTCATAACACTAAAAATGCTTTCAAATGAGCTGATGTAGGTAACAGCTCTTAGCTTGTCAATAAAGTTAGGAATCCTTAACCTAACCTTGTCAAACCCCGTGTAAAGAGAGAGAGAGAGAGAGAGAGAGAGGGGGGGGGGAGGTAAGCCACAACCATAGCACAGATCAAAGGCTACCACAAACTGATAAAGAATTTTGTATATTCGCTTGTGTGAAGGAGAGGGGAGTAGGTGAGGGGAGAAGAGAGGGGATAGTGAGGGAATGGAAATGAAAGGGAGGAGAGGGGATAAGAGAGGGGAGTGGAGACAGAAAGGAGGGAACTGGATGGAAGGAGAGAATAGGATGATAAACTATAGACCTGTGGTGCGAGAAAGTAATATAGATAAGAGTAAGGGAGAGTAAGATAAGGAAGGAAGAGAAGAAAGATATGTTGACTGGGAACAACGTAGAGAGAATAAGAGAATAAGTGAACTTCTTCTCTTATCACATTGTATCGCAAAATCGGATTATGCAATAATCGGAAACAAGCGGTACAAGATGCAAAATAATCAGAGGGGGGAGTTGAATGATAGCTCTAGGCCTTTCGTGTTGCAATCAACACAGAGTAGCTCCCTTCAACGAATGTACTTGGCTTCCCACTTATTTCTGCAACACTGCAAGCTCCTGAAGAAGCGTTGATTACAACATGAAAGGCCTAGAGCCTTCATTCACCTCCCTATGTGATTGTTATACATCGCAATATTAAATTGAATATCTGGTTGCTATTGCAACGTGAATATACAAGAAGTCAGGTGCAACCTACGTTGCAACCGATGTTGCAACTGCAGATTCTCTCCATCCGCACATAAGACCGAAAAAAATACGTAATAGACAGTAATTATAGACAGTAACGAAACTTAAATTCCCTAGAGTATATCTAGAGAGCGTTACAGGGGTCAACGCCCCCGCTGCCCGGTCCGTGACCAGGCTCCGCGGTGGATGAAGGCTGCTACTGCAGACCGCACGCAAGCCGACGTACGAACCACAGCCCGGCTTGTCAGGTTGATAAAAATAACGAGATAATCATGGGGGAAATTTATGAGGTTAAAAGAATGTTGTACAGACATGCAACTCATGCATGCCATGCTAACATAATTCCCACATCCTTCCATTTCGTAAACCCGACCGGTCGGTCGGAACGGAAATCGGGGAGGATCTGTATTGCCTCACAGCAACCATAATGGCTACAACTTCCGTTGTAGCCAGGTACATCACCTCAGAAACTTGACAGACATCCAGGAAACTGTGACGTATGTACCAGAAACAAACATGGCGTCTCAACAGACACTTCACCTCATAAATGAGAAGAGATGAGTAAAGCCAAGGAAGAGGCAATGTCATTTGCTTTTCTAAAACTTGTATACACCCACCTCATTGATGTTGCCTTACTGAAAAAAATGGCCGTTTATCAACATATCAGCACCAGTAATCACAATATTAACTGGGAAGCCGCCACCATCACACACAAATCATACAAATCCCTCATACCTACGACTCCAAATTTCAACATCTCATCTTTGTATTGGACTGATGAAGCCACTGTGTGGCGAAACGTTTCCTGAATAAAGATTCCCATATGCTGCATAAGTGTCTCAATCTTCAACTTGTCGGGTTTTCAAACCATTCATCACAACTGTCAGACACTGCAGCATCATGGGATCTTGTTACAAAGAATTCTTCAACACTTGTTCAACCTTTGGACGAAGACCTACTTCGACTAGTGGATGGTACCACTATGACCCCGCCTCCTCCTGCTTCACCTCACCTCACTACAGTATATAAGCCACGTCTACGGCCCTATGCTGTACATTCTACAAGATTGATGGACTGAACACATCGACTCCAGGTTGAGGGACTGATTACCTCATTCTCCTCCTCTCCTTACGCCTTCCTCTTTGTATTGGACTGATGAAGCCACTGTGTGGCGAAACGTTTCCTGAATAAAGATTCCCATATGCTGTATAAGTGTTTCAATCTTCAACTTGTCGGGTTTTCAAACCATTCTCCATCTCACAGGAACAAGGAAAC
>NC_069494.1:19359679-19399553 GCF_026875155.1 Cherax quadricarinatus
ACTCCCTGACCACTGCACGATCCTTCAAGCTGAGCTGGTGGCGATTCAGCAGGCATTGTCACATGCCCTACGACATCGACTCCGACCTGTCATACATGTTGATTCCACCTCTGCAATCAATGCCCTCTCCCATCCTCAACCACAGGATAATGTTCACCTCATCACATCGATCCTGAGCATAATGACTGCCTTAGAAGTTCAGGGTAATAGATCGACATTGAACTGGATCCCCAGCCATGCTGGCATCCGGGAAATGAGGCGGCAGATGATGCAGCCAAGGCAGCAACAGACTATCCACATGTTGGGATTACTGTCCCAATCAGCCTACGACAGACCAAACTGGTGGCTGCCAGAGCCACGAAACTTATGGGGGAGGTCTTAGGTGATACCCCATCTCAACAGTGGTACCGAGCAGCGACTCAGGGAGAACCCCCTCCATATGATAGAAGCTGGTCCAGAGCGCAGTGTACCGCCATCCATCGGCTTCGTTTGGGCTTTCCCACAGCCAAGATGATGGTAGACAAGGCTGAGGAGGAGATGTGCCAGTACTGTCAGCACGTTGTCCAGCGGCCCCTAACACACTATCTTCTAGAGTGCGAAGCTACTGAGACACTCCGCAGGCAACTAGGGGTGATATTCCCTCCCGAAGAGGACCCAGAGATGACTGCGGCCACACTAGTAGTACTCTATCCAGGCCAGGAGGCGTCCTTTGATTCCCTTCCGAGCTAGTATTGCCAGAATTGCTGTGGGGCTGGCTAGCTCAAATTCCTTTTCAAGGTCGAGGTAGACGACGATACTAGGTTTTTTGTTACAGTCAGCAATCTGGCTTAGTAGAGTGGTTATGCACTCTGCTGTACCCACTCCTTTGGTGAAGCCAAATATGTGATGATGAGAGGGTCCAGGTTTCCATAGGAGGTGGTTTAACACCATCCTCTCAGCAGTCTTGGCTAAGCAGCTGGTCAGCGATATGGGTCTCATACTGCCTGGGTCCTTGGGCTTTGGAATTGGTACGATGGTAGCTTTCTTCCAAGCTGCTGGGAATGTCCTGGCCCTCCACGACTTGTTAATGACGTATAGTATGGCCTCCCATCCACTCTGCCCAGCCCGTGCAATCATGGAGTATGTAACACCATCGATGCCCGGGGCAGTGTCACTTGTGTTCTTAATGGCACGTCAGAGTTCCAAGTCTGTGAGGTCTTCATCAGTCACATCTTCCGACTCACATGCAGCTTGTATCGTTAGCTGGCGCTGTGGCAGAAGATCCGTCTGTATATTCCGGATGTCCTGTGGGAGCTGAGTGGATGCTCCCCTGGAAGTGAAAAGCTCCACTAGTTTCTCAGCTTCCTGGGATGGGTTTGGGTGTGCTGGTGGCCTCGGCTTGCTCTTGCCAGTTGCTATGTTGAGCTTGCCCCATATCTCAGATAAGGTGGTGTGATGCCCGAATGTTGAGCACCACTCCAGCCATTTCTCAGTTTTTACTCTGAGAGAGACTCTGCGGGCATGCTGCACAATGGCTCTCAGAGTATTCCTGTTCTCTGCCGTAGGGTTACGCCTGTATAGCTTCCTAAAAGAGTTGATGCGGTGGTTCTGCTCCCGCACCTCGTCGTTGTAGAACCACCAGTCTCTTTTGTGAGTGCGTCCTGCGGACTTCTTTGGAATTGCGCACTCTGCTGCCTGGATGAGAACAGTGATTAGCTCCTGTTCAGCCGTATCACAGTCTTCAGATAGAGAGTATGTGGACCACCAGTCATGAAGATAATCCTGGAACACCTTCCAGTTGGCCCTCTTTACGTCCCATCTAGGAGGCAGCACAACTGTGGGAGGCCTGTTGATGTTGAAGGTGGTGATCACTGCAAAGTGGTCACTGACAAGGTGAGGATGAGTTTCCCATGTGGCTCCTGCTGCGAGTTGTCTTGACCCGAAGGTAAGGTCGAGGCAGCCACCCAACAGGTGTGTGGGGTGTCCATTGTTTAGCAACTTTACCTCTGGAATATCGTGTAGGAGCATTGCTATGTGTCTGCCAGCAGCATTGGTTGCTGAGTGAGAGTGCAGCATTGGGTGATGTGCATTGAAATCTCCACCCACAATAATACACTCAGTGCGTGCTAGTGCGAGGAGCTCTACGTCTCACCTCCTGGCGCTATATAAGGCTCCATCCTGTCACTTCAACTCCATATTGTTTCAGACTATGGAACAATGCTCTTCTCCAGACTGAGGGACTGACCACCTCAAAACTTTAAGGGTGATGGACTGATTACATCGTCTTCAAGTCTCTTCTGCTTCTATCAACTTTTCTGTACTCGACTGAAGAAGCCTACTGTGTAGGCGAAGCGTTTCGAAATAAAGATACCTAACTATTGCATATGTGTCTTACCTAACACAAGGGATTATGTATACCCCTGTTGAGGATGGAAGCTTGTCCTGTCTACTACTGGTGATGTCCTTGATGGTCGTGGTGTGGAGGTAGATACTTGGGATGATGTATTGGAAAAGATGTTGGAAACATGACTCAAGAAATCGTAATGACACGATTGCAAATAAACCATACCCCCGGCCGGGATTGAACCCGCGGTCATAGAGTCTCAAAACTCCAGCCCATCGCGTTAGCCACTCTATGACCGCGGGTTCAATCCCGGCCGGGGGTATGGTTTATGTTGGAAACATGTTTGGCAATGGAGTTGGTAGGGAGGACTATGTATCTCTTCTCGGCAGTGTCTTCTCTGGGTGTGTTGAAGATGTTTAATGCCCGCCGTCTGCAGTCTCTGATGAAGTGATGAGGATAGTGGAGTTTAGAAAATACTTGTTCAATTATAGTCCATTCTTCCTCAAGGAACTCATTGCTGCAGATTCTGAGTGCGCGCAGGAATTACACCACGTTGTCAATAAAGGATCACATTAAACTGCATATGTGTTTATGTTTCCATTGTGTCGGTATTTTATACCATTTATTTTCACCTAGTAGCAATCAGCGAAGAGGCGAGGCCAGGAGCTATGACTCGACCCCTGCAACCACAAATAGGTGAGTACACACGCACACGCACACACACACACACACACACACACACACACACACACACACATACACACACACACACACACACACACACACACACCACCTACGTGGGTGTTGTTGTTTGCGCGCGCGCATGTGCGTGCGTGTCAACTTCAATAGAGGAAGGACTCCTGTTTGTCTCTGCAAATAATTGAAACATTTCTAAGCCGTTCATATTTATTTTACACACGGTGTTTGTCAATTGCTGATTTTCAGAGTAACAATATCTGTGCAGGAAAAACATTCTGATCTTTAGTAATAATGGTAGAATTACCAACAAAAACGTTAAAAGACACGATGCAATTAACCACACCTCAGGAGAGACTGACCTCGTGGCGATTGAGTCGTTGTTTGCAATCGTGTTATTACGATTTCGTAAGTCAGATGCAACTAATGTGACATTTTATTATTGCAAATTTTCGTTGCCTGGAGAGCGAAACGTCACATTAGTTGCATCTGTGTCCAATTACTTAATATTCTGTGTTCAGATGGAAAGTCAGCAAGCAATGTTAACAAAGGAGACACATCTGCCTCTGTAACAAACGAAAAGATATTTTATATGTCCAGTAATTTAAACAAATACATTTCATATATCTCGCAAGCACATAACGTCATGCACGAATAAGATTTATCTTATTTGTAAGGGAGAAAAAAAGTGGGACTCCAGTGGCTGATAAGTATGCATAGAGAAGGTGGACGCAGGGTCCCCTGACGACCTCACAGCACTATGATGCGCCTCTATCATCAACCAACACACTATTCTATGCTACTGAATCAAAATGAAGTTTCTCTCCTACTAACGGCTTTATATAGTTTTTTAAAGGTAAAGAGCTTTTTAATTGTCGCGCTCAGAGGACCAGGAGCTGCTACCTTAATCATCAACAACATCAACCAACGCACTCTTCTGCGCAGCTTAATCAAAATGATGTTTTTTTCCAACTAATGACTTGAATATTTTTCTTCGAGGTGAATTTTTTTTTAATTGAGACTCTCATAGGACCAAGAGCTGCTGCCTCTCTCATCAACCAACACACTCTTCGTGTCAGCTGAACTAAAATGGAGTTTCTTAACATTAACTGAAGATAGATAGCCTCCGCTTCGTCAATCAGTTCTGACAGTTGATTATAACGAAGCACTCACCCCCCGGGTTTACTCTCTCTTAAAATCAAAATATAATCATAATTTGTATATTAATAATTTTTATTCGAAGTATAATTATTATAGTAGTAATAGTACTAGTAGTTAGTAAAAGTAGTAACTTGTAGTAGTACTAGCACTAGTACTAGTAGTACTAGTACAAGTACAGTACTAGTACTAGTAGTACTAGTACAAGTACTATACTAGTACTAGTACTAGTACTATACTAGTACTAGTAGTACAGTACAATATCTAGTACTAGTATAGTAGTACTAGTACAATACTAGTACTAGTACTAGTAGACTAGTACAAGTACTAGTACTAGTACTAGTACTAGTAGCACTAGCTGTAGTATAAATTTTTAAGTATGCAAGAAGAGAAATTACTAATATTGCTTCATAATTATCAACATTTTTCAATATACACACGAGTGCATACATATGAAATCTATACACAAGAGAAGACACATTCACATGTACACGTTGTGCAAAACGTGCACACATGAATCCACTTGTACACGTGCATACAGGATCAACATGAATAGCATTTCAATAACATATCTCATCCCTCCCTCAGAGTATTAGTAGCACAGATTCTTTGTAAAACTGTAAATGAGTCTTGTAACATTAGGTGCGTCGATAAATGTTAGAAGAGACTAAGAATTACGTGCCAAGATCAAAATTATCATTGGAGAGTCAGATTAAGAACAAACCCAATATTAGTAGTTAGAGCAGATTCGAAGTATTCTATATAAAGATTAACGAAAATATCGAGTAAATTACTAAAGTCATTTGTAGCTGATATAACAGAGGTCATCATGATAAGCAAAATTTGATGTACAGTGTTCGGTAATATATATATATATATATATATAATATATATATATATATATATATATATATATATATATATAATATATATATATATATATATATATATATATATATATTATATATATTATATATATATATATATATATATATATATATATATTATATATATATATATATATATATATATATATATATATATATATTATATATATATATATATATATATATATATATATTATATATATATATATATATATATATATATATAATATATATATATATATATATATATATATATATATATAATATATATATATATATATATATATATATATATATATATATATATATATATAACTCTGTAGACGAGGAAGGCGGGGTCGGGGTCGCCTAGGAAAGGTTGGAGGGAGGGGGTAAAGGAGGTTTTGTGTGCGAGGGGCTTGGACTTCCAGTAAGCATGCGTGAGCGTGTTTGATAGGAGTGACTGGACATAAATGGTTTTTAATACTTGACGTGCTGTTGGAGTGTGAGCAAAGTAACATTTATGAAAAGATTCAAGGAAACCGGCAGGCCGGACTTGAGTCCTGGAGATGGGAAGTAGTGTCTGCACTCTGCACATCTGTATTCAAGCATGCCTCTGGCAAGACAGTGACGGAGTGAATGATGATGAATGTTTTTCTTTCTCGGGCCACCCTGCCTTGGTGGGAATCAGCCGATGTGTTAATAGAAATATACATATATATCGTGCCAAATAGGTAAAACTTGCGAATTTGGCTTAAATAGCTACACTCTTCTTGCCGAATAAGGCATTAATTTCGCAAAAATAATTCTGAACTTAACGAAAAAAATATATTTCATTGTGTTTATCAAATTACTGTAAACTTACATAAAATATATTAACAGAGGAAATGGGACGCGAATCCCTGATAAACAACCTATCGTCACGCACCTTAACTGACTACGAGAAACAAGCACGGAGTCTGGGACTCAAATTTACCACCAACATACGCAAACCTAACTATCAACTCAACCTAATTATCAGGTCATTCGTCTCTCAGCCATTGAGTAGAGAGGACGTGTTCTACACTGCTGCCCTCTATAGCTGTTCGGTGGCAGTTTCATTTTCTCAACATGGCGCAGGCAGCCAGACGCCGCGTCAACACTGTGTGTTTGGAATTAACTCGTGGGGCAGTGCTTGGACCATCAATGGCGATATTATTGCCAGCGATAATCCGAGACACCTATGGTATCGCCAACGAGGATTTGTGCGGTGTAGCGATGAATGGTGTGACAAGAATCTTTGTAAAGTTTAGCTCAGCTCAAGTTTACGAGAATGTCGTCGACAAGTATCAAGAGGTCAATCTGGTGGTTAACCAGACTGTGTCTGTGAAGCTACACGATGTATCCGCCATTATACATGGGTAAAAGTGAGAAATGTACCCTTTGAGGCTGATGCGACTGATATACGTGCTGCCCTGAGTAATTACGGCACCATACACATGGCTACAGCAGGGAGGTGGCCTGATGGCCCATATGAAGGACTACCTGAGGGAACTTTTTCGGTAAAAATGACATTACGACATCCAATCCCTTCATATGTGATCCTGCAAGACTTCAGGACTCAAGTTTTTGTGACTTATGCAGGGCAACGCCGCACTTGTAGGTTGTGTGGAGCATACGATCATTTGGCGGTGCAGTGTGAAAGGAGACGAGGTGCCAGGGTTGTACAACAGAGCAAGGAGTTAGGGGAGGAATGTATAAGGCAAGATGTGCCTGAAGCGTCTGTGCAACCCTCAAGATTGTCTTGGAGCGAAGAGGTTGAGAGGTCTCTGAACACGGTGCGTGCTACACTCCCGGAAGTGTCGCCTCCTTTGGATGCAGCCCCAGAGGTGGAAACGGCTTCGCGAGAAGAGCAGGCCAATGATGTGGAGACATCCATTGTCTCTGTGTTAGACGAATTATTTACGGAGGACAGCATGAGTCCTGCGACGGCACCATCCCTAGACTTGGGACAGGCTGCGACGGCGGACGTGGATCACGACGTGCAGCTGGTAGTGGACGCCACTGACGCCTTGCTGAAACAAACGGTGGAGGTGGAAATTCACCAGGATTGCACTGTGGACGACGAAATGCAGGTAGAAAGTGTAACACGAAAGCGCTCTGTTACACTTTCAGATTCTGATGATGTGTTAACGCCAGCCCAAAGATCAGGGAAGAAATCATGGGCGGATGTGGCACAGAAAGGGTCCTGTGTACCCAAAGCACAGGGGATGATTAGGAGTGCTTCAAAAGGAGGGGAAGGGAAAATTGGAAACAAAAAATCTAGTGAAAAACATTCAGTGTCGAAAGGAAAACCATCATTGTCGATTTTAAGTGCCTCACAATAAACATTAATGGTTTACGAACTGTACGAAAGTGTGCATGGTTACGTGATTTATTGGTGCGTAATAATGTGGACGTTGTGTTCATACAGAACACAATCATAAATGTGGTAGTGAATTGCGGATAGAAGGATATAATGTGTACATGGAGAATGCAATTCGGTTGAAAGGTGGCGTTGCCATCATGATCAGGGAGACTAGCCCGTTTGTTGTGAGACGTAGTGAAGGGGGGGAGGGGAGGATAATAAGGGTGGAAGGGCTATGGGGACGGGTGAAGGTGGCTTTTGTGTGTGTGTATGGTCCAGCTGAGAATGATGGGCGTGTAAAAGCAACCTTTGTGAAAGAGGTGTTAATTTATTATTTGAGGTCACTCCCTGAAGTAGCTATTGTAGGGGGATTGGAATTGCGTGATCCGGCGTAAGGATGTAGAACCTCGGGGAAGTGGGTACTTTTCAGGGGTATTGGGAGATTTAATGTCAGGGTGGGATTAAAGGACGTGGTGGGGGGGGAGAGGTTGAGCATACTTTTGTACGTCGTGGATATGCGGCGCGACTTGATAGAGTGTACGTGTCACGCACCATCGTAGTTAATAGTGTGCGTGTTTTAGATGTGGTGTTTTCTGATCATAGAGGAGTTCTTGTGGACGCAGGGTGGGAGGGTTTACCTAAGAGGGGTTGTAGTTATTGGAAATTGAATGTTAAATTGTTAAAAGGGGAGGAGAATAGGAAATCTTTTGAGTGTTTTTGGGAGGTTTGTTAGCAGGGGCTCCTGGGGATAGAGACTTGGTTAGGTGGTGGATGTGGTGGCTAAGAAACGTATTCGGGATTACTATGTTCGGCTTGGGAGGAAAGTAATCAATTTTTATATGGGCTACAGGGGTATTTAGAAGGATAGTACGCAATTGTTATGTGGGTGATGGTGCGAGATACCCTGTGGAGGAAATAGAGGATTTAAAGCAACGTATTAAGGGTTTGCATAATGATCGATTTGATGGTGCACGTGTGGCTGGAGGGTTGGAGGAGGTTCTCTACGGGGATCGGCCTTCGGCGTGTGCGTTAAGGGGACAGCAGAAGAGGAGGGCAGCCACGGAGATGATGGGATTAACAGTTCAAGTGGGGATGGGAGGGTATAGGGAAGGGCAGGTATTGATGTCGACTGAAGGTATGAGTGGATATATTGATGCATGGTTTAGGTCATATGCACAACATGTGGGTATACGAGATGATGCTTTAAGGGAAATGGGTGGTTATGTGCAATGCGAGCTTGATGGTAGAGATAGGGAGACTTTGGAAGGACAGATTACAGAAGGGGAAATTTGGAGAGCTATAGTAGGTGCAAGTTTAGGTAAGGCACCGGTGTAGACGGGTTGCCTAATGATTTTTATGTTAAGAACTGGGAAGTATTGAGGAGATTTTTAGTGAGATTGTTTCAATGTAATGAAGGAAGATGGGCAATGGGTGAGCAGCAAAGAACTGCTGTTGTTGTATTAGTGCCAAGGGTGGACAGACCACGGTAGAAGATTACCGTGCAATATCGCTTATGTGCGGTGATTATAAGTTATTTGCAAGGGTATTAGGGAACAGAATCAAACAGGTTTTAGGTAAAGTAATTGATAGAGGACAATATGGCATACCGGGTAGATCAATGTATGAAGGGCATGGAGCTATTAGGAGTTTTATAGAGCATAGGGGGAGGGGGGAGGGGGTGTTTTGGCTCTGGATTGGAGAGCTGCTTAGATAGCGTAGAAAGGGATGCATTATGGAGTTTTATGCGTTGGTTGGGTTTCGGGAGGGAAATTGTTTCTTGGCAAAAACTTTGTATCTGGGTGCAGTTATGAGAATTCAGGTTAATGGACGACTAGGTGATAGCATTCAGATGGGAAGGGGTTTGCGACAGGGATGCCCTCTGTCGCAAATTTTGTTTGCATGTCTTCAGGAACCCTTTTATAGGGCAGTTAGGTGGAGTATAGCGAGAGCGAGGGTTGGTGTTGCACGTGAAGGGGAAGCGGGTATAGTGGGTTACGTGGATGATACGACTGTCTTGGTGAGGGATGTGAGGGATTTACATAAGGTAGAAAGGGTGATAGACGTTTTTGGTGAGGCTACAGGGATGAAAATTAATGTAGTAAAGTCCAAGTATTTGGATCTAGGGGATAGTGTACATAATGGTGGGACTGTTGAGGGTGGGTGGCGTGTGGTAGATCAGCTGTTGATATGTGGGATAGTGTACATGCGGAATGATAGGGATGCACAAGAGGCAAATTCGAGGTGCACCGTGGATGGAGTTTTGAAAAGATTGGGAGGCTTGAGGGCAGAGCAATTATCGTTGCATCAAAGGGTTATAGTCACGAATGTCCTGTTGTATAGCAAGTTATGGCACGTGGTGGCAATATATCCGTTACGACGGTGTGAGGTGCAACGGTTGCAACTGCGGGTATTCAGATTTATATGTGGGATCGGGTTGTGACTGGCTAAGTAGAGGGGTGGTGTCGCTTCCCGTTAGCCAGGGGGGGCTGGGCTTATACCTCTTGAGAAGCGTATGTTGAGTGTGTTTCTGAAAAGGGGGTTTGTGAGGGAGGGGGTGAGGGGGGGAGGCCTTGAAAGACTGCGCATGGATATGCAACGGTGGTGGAGGGGTAGGGATTTAATGTTTGGGGAGGCTATGTTGCGAGTTTTACTGACGGTAAGGGATCCGAAACAGCTTAAATTGAAGGTTCTGATTGACCTCATCGCTCTAGGGCCGTGAGGTTGTGCTGCGCCTTGCTCCTGCATTCGTCACTCAGCCTTGGTGGAGGACGGACGTTGGCGGTTGAGCTAGCACCTGTTGGTAGCACTGAGTGATTTTCACAAGATGGCGCAGGCTATCAGGCGGAGAATCAACACTGTGTGTATTGAGGTGTTGAAAGGAGCGGTTTATCAAACCAATGCTTCTGTTATGCTGCCTGCTATACTACGGGATACCTACTGCATCAACAAAGACGATCTGTATGGTATTGCCTTAAATGGAGCAACAAGGATATTTGTGAAATTTGTGACGGCTGCGACATATGACAAGATGGTGGAAAAATACCAAGACGTGTGTATGAAGGTTAATCCTGGTTTGGAAGTACGAATGAGGGACGTATCCAAGTATTATACTTGGGTAAAGATACGGAATGTCCCATTTGAAGCGGATGAAGAAGATATAAAAGCAACATTCAACGAGTATGGTGTTATACATCAGGCATCAGTTGGAAGGTGGTCTGATGATATGTATGCTGGACTGCGTGAGGGCTCCTTTACCCTCAAAATGTCTTTGCGCAAATCTATACCATCATATGTGACTCTGAGTGACTTTAGAATACAGGTATATGTAACATATGCGGGGCAAAGACGAACCTGTAGACTGTGTGGAGCCTTTGATCATATGGCAGCAATGTGTCCTCGTCGATCGACACCTGAGAAATATGGAGAGGGAAAAGGTGTGTGGAAGGAGAGAGAGGTGATGACCCAGTCTACAGGGGAGCATCTTCAAGATAATAGAACATGGAGTAAAATAGTGGAGGACAATCCGGAAGAATGTGTAACATTACCGGAGGTCTCTCAGGTTATTGAGAATATGCGTTTGGAGGATGAGGTGAGACGAGTGGATTTGGGTAGTCAGGTTACGGCTACAATAGATAATGTTATTCAAGAATTCTTAGGTAATCAGAATGAGGGCGAGACACTAAGCATGGTGTCAGATGGGAAACTTATAGGTGAGGAAGGAATTGAAGAGGTGAGTAATGTGGGTAATGGGGATAGGCAATCAAACAGGATTAGTGAGGTTGTGGTTGAAGTACACAACGTAGATTGTGGAGAAGAGGGAATGCACATAGTAGAGGCATCACGTAAGAGAGAGGCAGGGGCTTCTGATAGTGATGAGTGTCCTCACACCAGCGCAACGAACGGTAAGAAACTATCAGTGGATGTAAAAAAAAAAAAAATAACGGGGGGGGGGGGGAAAGGGGGAGAGGAATGGTAGGCAAAGAAAGCAATGTGAAAAGAATTTCACAAAAAGAAAGGGAAACGCAAGGATTCGGTGATTGTAAGCCCCCGATAGCTTTTTTTAAAGTGTTAATTTAAAATGTTAATGGCCAAAGGGCGATGTAAAGCGTAAGATTTTTAGTTTTTTTTTTTAAAGAGATTGGGCATACAAGATTTTTTTACAAGAGCTAATTTTAGGTATGGAAGGGATTTGTTGGTAGATGGATATAAAGTTTATGCTGGGTATACGGGGAAGTTTAAAGGGGAGGTGCTGCTGTTTTAATAGCTGGACCAGCCCTTTCCAATTGTTACATTGGGAAAAAGGGGGGAGAGGGGAGAGTACGAGGGTGGATGGGACGGGGGTGGGGAAGTGTGTGTTTTGTGAGGTATACATCCCGGGGACAGAAAACAGACGTGTTAAAGAGGATTTTGAAAGGGGACACACTAATTTATATATGCGGGTTTACTGTTTTTTCATTATTTGGAGGGATTGGAATAGTGTGTACGTAGAAAAGATGGGAGGAGGGATCAGGGTGTTTTTGGGGGCCTACGAGTGTTTTGGGGGGAGCTGGCTTAGCGGATTTGTGGGGGGGGAGGGGGGGAACGTGGAGATACTTATGTAAAAAGGATTGCGGCACGATAATCGTTTTATGCTTCCCCCGGGTTACAGGTGGCTACTACAGAAATATAAATGTAGTGTTTTCAGATCATAGAGGAGTGGTGGGATGTGGGATGGGGGAGGTTTCCAAAGCGTTACACGAGTTTTTGGAAATTTAAATGTGAGTTTGTTAGATAGCGGAGGACGGTGATAGTTTTTTTGGGTGGGGGAAAAAAAGGAGTGGCCCAAGGGGAGAAAAGGGGTGATTACTACGGGGTGGGGAGGAATAGCCAAACCAGGAATCAAAAATTTTTATATGAAAAAAGGAAAAGGAGGTAAGTCAATGGAAATATGGCTTACAGAGATATTAAAAGGGCGCTGAAACAGTCTATGAAGGGTTTTTTGTGGGGTTTTCCATACAAGAATTGAGGGCATAAAAGCGCAATTAAAAAATGCAGAATGCAAGATTTGATGGGAGAGAATGGAGGGGGTTTGGGAAAGAGTTTTATGGGGAGATAAGCCATCCCCTGGTTTGCGGCGATTAAAGACGCGAAGAAGACAATGACTAGATAAGTTGGACTACAACGGATGGGGAGGGTATAAAATGGGACGAGGTTAGAAAATACGGAAGTATGAGGGGTTAGCTGATAAGTGGTTTTGAGAATATATGAGAGGGGAAACAGGAAGATAGCAGATAGAAGATTTTAGAAAGGGGGATACAAAAAACCTGAGACAGCAAAGAGCGTGTGAAGGGCCCATAGATGAAAGGAAGTGTGGACGGTTTTAAAAGGATGAGTGGGGGGAAAGCCCCGGGGATGATGAATCCCAAATGTTTTTTGGGCAACTGGGATGCATAAGGAATTTTTGGGTGCAGTTGTGAATGAATGAAGGATAAGGGAACATGAGTCTAAAAAAAAGGACGGTGTAGTAGTTTGGTTCCAAAGGGGGGGTACAGAATAGCACCTAGATTTAGAGGTTTTACTTTAATGTGGGGGGGTTATAAATTGTTTCCCGGGGTTAGGTAAAGATTGCGAAAAGAATTTGGGAAGGTTAAAATGGGGGACAGATGGGTGTGGGGGAAAACCCTGTTTAGTGGGCATGGGAGGATAAAGATTATATAGAGGGCGGGGTGGATGGGGAGGTTTTTCAGCGTTGGATTGGAAGGGCGGCTTATGATTGTGTAGAGAGAGAGAATTATGGATGTTCATGAGGAAGATTGGGTTCGGTGGGGAAAATTTGTGCGGGGGCGGAACTTTATATAGAGGTGCAGAAAACGAGTGCAAATTAATGGAAGGGGGGGGGGAAAAAAAAGGGGGGGTAGGGGGGGGAGGCGGGATGTCCCTTGCTCAATCCCATTTGCATGTTTCAAGACCCCCTTAATTGGTTGGAAAAGTTGGAGTAAGTGAGGGGATAAGAATTAGGGGTCTACGGGGTTTGTTGGGTTTTGTGGATGACAGACGTCTTAGTGGGGGGGGAGGGAGGGGGGAAAGAAGGGAAGTAGAAATTTTAAATATTTAGTGGGGCAACAGGGAGAATGTTAAAGGAGAAATCAAATTATTGAGGGGGTCATGGGTGGGAGGGGAAAATGGGAAAAATATGGATGGCAGGTGTAAGCAGATAAAAAATTTTTGGAGTATTTACAGAGGGGCTCCAGGGGGCTGAGAGGGAAATTCTAAACGGGTGTGCAAAGAGTATTGCTGGGTTAGGGGGAAAAAGAACGAGTGGTTTGACTATACAACAGAGAGTCATGTTTTTAATCACTCTTTATCCCAAATTTTTGGCACTGGCTGTGGTGTACCCTTGATGGCGAAAAATGTCGGGAAGGCAAAGGAAAGTACTGAATTTTTTATGGGGATATGGTTGTTGGCGAGGCAGAGGTTGTAATGACACCCCGGGGAAAGGGGGTGTTTTGGTTTAATTCCTTTTGGGGAGCAGATGAAAAGCATGTACGTGAAGCATTGTTATCTGAGATTGGGTGGGGAACGTGGTGTCAGAGTGAGAGAAGTGTGGGAAAATGTGAGGCGGTGGTGGGGGGGGGGGGGAAAAGGGAGTTATGATATGTTGAGATACTTTTTACAATAAAAAACCGGAAAAAGTAAAGGCGTGTGTTTGGGAAAGGTTTTGGGAAGGGTTCAAAGGGGGTTGGAAAGGGGGGATGTTTTTCCCTTATATAATTGGAAACGAATCGGGGGGACTTCAGTAAGTTCGGGTGGTCAAGGGGGAAGGGAAAATATGTATAGGTTTTTTCATGGGGTTTTGCCAACTAAAGTAGCTGTATCAGATGGGAATTTTGCGTCTCAATTTTGGGGTTTTTTGTGGGGGGGAGGAAACAGCATACCATTGGGTATTTCTTGAGCATATCGGCGGGCAGTCCCATGGTTACGCAGGTGTTGATATGGGGGTGGGGGTAGGTTGTGGTATTAAGGGGACTGATTTTGGGTATGAGGGGGTGGAGATGTGTGAGGAGGGCCGTCAGTATTAGTGGCAGATTAGCTATATACGTGGGGGATGAGGGGGGTGGGGGGGGGAAACAATAAGGGGTTTAGCAGGACATTTTTAAAACAAAGGTAAAAGGGTGTATATGGAGGTAGAGGGTAGAGATTTTCCGGTTTGTAAGAGGTATATGTGGGGGGTTGGCGAAATTTTGTTTTAATGGCTGGGTGGACTGGTCTCTGTAAAAGGGGGGAGGGAAAATGAATTCATGGTATAGTATATCTGATTATTAAACATGTTTCCTGAAACAAGAGGCGTTATCAATTCGATTAAGGGCTATAAAATTTTTTTTCTTAACCATAGTGCTGAAAAAGCAAATCTAAAAAATTCTCTGAAACATGTCAATAAAATCTAATTTTGTAGAACAAGACAATACGGTTTTTAATTTAAAATTTAAATTCTTGGTATTGTAATACAAGTGTGTATTTCAATTCCAGTTCATTATCCATTGTTTTACATTTTTCAATAGAAAAATAGTGTTTTTATACAAATATTGTCTAAAAATTTTAAAAGTTTTCAGTATTTTAAAGTTTTTTGAATGTTTTAAGAGTTGTGGGTCAAATTCATGTCAGCTCATAGAAAAACGGTAAGTGTATTGCAAATATTAAATTTTTTTTTTTGTGGAGGACCCGATAAAGGGTTTTTTTATTTTTTAATGATTTTAAGTTTTAAAATAAAAAAAGAAAATTTTATGGAGATTAAAACTGTTAAAGTACATTTTATCATTGGGTTAGCGCAACTTTTTGGTTAATAATAAAAATAACGTAAAAGTTGGGGGGGGGGGGAGCCTATATTGAAAATGCTTTGTGTCATTGACATTATAAAAAAACAGTAATGGAAGCATGGTATTTTGCCGTATTTTTAGTTATGTAGTTAGGTGTAAATCAGAATCATAGAATAGTGTTACTTTTGGACCGGACAGAGCCAGAAAAGGGTCTTTTTATATATATTTATTCCATTTTAAAAACGTAACTATTATGATATTGTATGAACTGCTTTTAAATAAAAATAAAAAAAAAAATTGAAAGGGTTTTTGAGGGTGGGGGGGTGGGTTGTGGTGGCGGAAATTGAGGGGGGCATACCCTATGTATGCATGGGGTTCTGTATGGAAATGTCTTCAACAACTACGTGTAAAATCAAGTGTCAGGGAGGTTATGTTTAGGTTTTTACATGGGATCTTGCCGTCTGGGGTTGTGTTATTTAATAGGAGATTAAGGGAAGGTGGGGAGTGCAAAGCGTGTGGATGTCCGGAAACCATATTTCACGCTGTGTACTTTTGTACTTGTTTAGAAGATGTGAGGGTCTGGCTAAGTAGAGTAGTTAGGTTAGTGGGTGGGGAAGGATTACAGGTGTTGCGGGTGTTAAGTTTAGATATAGGTGGGGGGAGTCAGCAGGTGGTGAATGCGGTTGCGTATGTGGTCACAGATTTTATTTATATATCTTGGGCAATGAGGGAGGTGGGAGTCGAGGAAAGGATAAGAGTGTTAGGGGCCACGATGTATAGAACAAAGTGCCGCAATAGGGATCTTTATGGGGGAAGATGGGAGACAGCATTTACTGAAGGTTATCGTAGATTCAGGTTGAAGGATTTAAGAGATTTAAGTGTAAAGTAAGGGGTTGCGGCGGGCTAGTTTCTTGAGTATGGAAATGTGTATAGATGTTAGCGTGTGTGGTATGTTTGGTAATATAATAAATAAGCTTCTTTTGTGATGTGAGTTTGGTCTGGGTAGTTGTGTAAGATATGTTATTCACATTGTTTTTCAGAAGGTATCGAATTTAATATGTAAGTAGTGGTGTTTACACTACATGATTGTGTGTATAATGTGTGAGAGGGTACATCTCACAGTATTTGTGTGTTTGATGGTTTGAGGTGACACAAGGCATGATCTAAGTATGTCTGGATTCTCCTTTTGTCCTCAAAGGTGTTATACAAAGATAGTACTGTGGTGTATGTGATGTGTAGGTTTATATGTATTCAACACATGCTTGTTGTATGTTCCCTTTCGTTACTTTGTTTCAATTGTCATTACAATGCACTTTGTATAGCATTATACAACGGTATCGTTCTTTACCATATGAAGTAATTTTTTTAGACGCATTCCTTTTGTGTCTGAGATTGTTGTATACGGGTTTAAGTGTAAATGTAATGAGTCGGTTTTGAGATCTATGCTCTTTTCTTTGTATGTTTATTTGTATTTTGGTAATGTAAAGCTGTAATGTTAGGGATAAGTATGTAGATGTTCTAGTAGGATTATGATGTTAGGTTTTGGTTTATTGATTAATGAGAAGGCTGGAAGTAACTGTTACATTTTCTTGTATATATTATTTTCAATTGTATGAGTCTTCGTCATATGTCATGTTAAATGTAAAATTTATATGGAAGTTAGGTTTTGAGTCATTGAATGTTTTTGTCAGTTCATGACCCTGTTACGGTGTTTATTTGCAGCTATGTTATTGCCGTTAGTTATTATTGTATGTTATACAGATATATCTTGCAAGTATATAGGTGCAATCCATTTGTGTTAGTTTATTATGTGTTTGGTTTTCTTATGTCAATGGCCGAACCTTCAGGATTGAGATCCATACTGTTTCCTTTTATTTTTATATTTATGTATACTGTATTGGTTATAAATAAAATATAAAAAAAAAAATTACCAGGAACCATAGACAAAGTGACAGCAACTTACAGAAGGGTTATATACAGGGCATTCTCACTGCAGCTTTATGTGAACCTTCTTCTAATCTTCCTAGACGATACATCACTGCCCTTAAGGACCTCGCTAACGACCCCAACATTATCGTCACCACCGCCGACAAAGGAGGTGGAGTCGTTGTGAGGGAAAAGTAGGTGTAAGTGGGGTTAAGGTTGTTCGGGCAACCAGGAACCATTAGTTACGTCGCGTGCACTCCCCTTCCTCTGGCGGGCTGGGGCGAAACTAGTTCCTGGTGTCCGATTTGTTAGTTTCTACTCCTGGTAATATTGACCTTACCTGGTGTGGGTTGAAGTTTGGAGAGTCACTTCACCTCCACTCTTCTCCTAATCAGGTAGGGTGATCTACCAGGAGTATTACTGTTTGTTCTTTTCTTTTGTTTGCTGGTTACCAGTAATGATTTTGGCATTTATCATTCTTTTCCATTCTTAAATGTTATATTATCATGACTATGGGTAACCAGTTTATTTTTTTCTTATTACCAGCTCTGTTCCTGGCGTGGTCATCCAGGATAGACGCCAGATAAAGGAGCAAGACTTGTGTTAATAATACTTATTAACATTATTCTACTACTACCGGCCCTTACCTATTCTACTTGTGGTGCTCCATCCAAGTGGTAGGAAATTCCAAAACATCGGATTATCACCATCCGCCCTGGATAACTTACATCAATAATATCAGAAGATCTATCCAGGGCCATACCTACTCCTGCCCAACTACAAGAACTGAAGGCCATTTTTTTTATTATATTTAAATTTTAAGTAAAATCCTCAAAAATCATTATTATTTTTCCTAGTTATTTCTTTATTTATTTTTCCATTAGTTTCTTTGTTCAGTTGGAAGGCGTTCCACTGACAGTCGTCATACTCAACACCAGCGACAACAACACTAAAATGATGGACCTTTTGAGTGACCAGTCTACATACGAACCCATCAGCACTCAACAGTGGGAGACATTCACCACAGATTTTCTATACAAAACCAGACAAATACTCAAACGCACTAGAGAAGGGAAGAAACTTGTGTACCTGTTACCCAGCAACCCTAAACCAGCACACATGTATGGTTTACCCAAGACCCATAAACACAATATTCCTCTCAGACCAATCACGTCAGGTATAGGCAGTGCTCCACACAAACTAGCCGGAGTTCTTGCCAAACATCTTTCCTGCCTTTTGGGGACCATCAGCCCCGCTCATCTTAACACTCAGGCGACCATCTCGACCGCATCCGAAACCTCTCCATCTGTAACAAGAAACTAAGCAGTTTGGACGTGACTTCCCTTTTCACAAAAGTACCTACCACTAAAGCCATCGAGGTTCTACGACGTAAAGTCAATCAGGACCTTAATCTTCCTCTACCTCCCGGAGATTTTGTTGACTTGATTGAACTCTGTGTTAATTTCAACTGTTTTTCTTTCAATAACAAGCTCTACTAACAAACCTACGGCATGGGAATGGGGTCCCCCATCAGTGCCGTCCTAGCCAACTTATACATGGAACACCTAGAGTCCGAACACTTCGCCAACATCATCCCTTCATGCGTCACTTGGTTACGTTACGTGGACGACGTCCTCGTAATAACTCCCAAACGTTTTGATGTGCGGAATCTTCAGGCAAGGCTCAACGCAGTTGAACCGGTGATCCAGTTTACACTAGAAGAGGAGTCCAATGACAAGCTACCTTTCCTAGACGTCCTCATTCACAAAGTAAATAATCTAAGATTTCAAGTTTACCGGAAACCTACAAATAAAAATGATCTCGCACACTTCTATTCCAGTCAAGATACCAAGACCAAAAGAGGCATCATCATCGGGTTTTTCCTAAGAGCATACCGAATTTGTAGTCCTGAGTTTCTTGACGAGAAATGTACATACATTCACCAAACATTCACTGAGTTACATTTTCCTTCCTTTGTCATCAAAGACTGCAAGAAAAGAGCTCTTCAGATCATTAATTCTCCACACACCAACATCACTCCCAACAAAGTTATAATTCTTCCCAACAGCCAGGTTGCACTGAACATTTGTAAAGTACTTTCACAAGCTAACACCAGAGTCGCCATCGCTTCCAGCACTTCAATAAAGGATCTGACCAGGACAAAATCAAAGCACCACGAACCAGTCAATGCAGGGGTTTACACTATACCCTGTGGAGGCTGTGACAAGATTTATGTAGGTGAAACAGCAAGAGACCTCGACACCCGCCTCAATGAACACATTTACGCATGTAAGAACGATAACTTGAACAACGCCTGTGTACAACACCGAAATTCCACTATTCATCTCATGAAATTCAGGGACGCCCAAATAGTGACCAAAGAAACTAATTTCCGCAGACGCAAGTGCCTCGAATCAGCACTAATCGCTGTTTCTAATACAATTAAACAAAACAAAGGCAGCTTCACCATCTCTGAAGTCTTAGCAAGAATCCTCCTGAAAACAGTAAACCCTGCCATCACATAGTCTCTCCTGTTAATACAACACAAAGCACATTACAGAGAATGAACACTGAAACAGGCCTTCTCTATCCAGTCTATATTTGTCTAACTTATTTTCATGTTACCCAAGTAATAGCTTTGATATCCTTTTACTCATGTACCATATTGTATTACTACTACTACTACCACCACCACTAGTATTGCACCTCACTCTGAGTCTATATATACCCTCTGTGTCCATGTATTGTTTGTAACGGCTTGACAAAGCTCCTGGAGAGCGAAACGTTGCCACAATAAAATGTCACATTAGTTGCACTTGTGTCCTTTTACTTTACATAAAATATATTTAGTTGGATTAGGCTAAATTAAATTGCGCTTGTTATAATAAGGTTAGGTATGTTTTCTAAGGTTCTTTTGGTACAAAATCATTAATTACATAAACTTTAAATGTATAAGAAAAATTTTTAGAAAGGACTTAATTTTAAACGAGTTCTTGCTAATTGACCAGTTTTACTTATTCGGTACGACATATATATACTTTTACATTTGTAAGTTATGGCATATTCATATGTACACATAATATCCTTACCATGCCTCAGCATATTTCCGACCACCTTGATCTAACGACGAAATACAAAGTCGTGATATTTTCCAAGATTCTACTACATTAAGTTCAAGGAACGTGAGGCTTCTTTGTGAGTGGATTATCTTCTCGTACTTGTCGTTCCAGAGGCAGACAAGCTCACCCCTTGTGCCTTCCAGACAAAAAAAAAAAATGCCATTTGGGGATAAACCGCTTCGGTAACTGAGGCAAGGAGTATAGACATTAAATTATTATTATTATTATTATTATTATTATTATTATTATTTATTATTATTATAAAAAAAGAAGTGCTAAACTAGGTGTAAAATTATGAAATCCACAGTCAATACTTATTGTTAGCGTGTTAGATACAAGGTTGTTAACTCTAGGCAGAATAGTGTATACTTCAGTCCTTATTATAGTGTTTAAAATAAACATACAAGCTACCAGTTCATTATTTATGGCCTCACTGAATTCATCAAATTTTTTAAACTCTAAAGACGTGAGTTTATAATTTTTCTTATTTTTTTTTCATTTACAATATTCTATAATCCTACATAAAACATTTGATTTTAAGCTCTATAAGAAACAGTAGGTTAATAAAATTTAAAAAAAAAAAAAAAAAGTCACCGGGTATGTACAAAGCCTCTAAAAATATAAAAATATTTTTAGTTAAGACGCACCAACACTTAAGTGTTTTAAGCTGACCAGAAGAGGCTTTTCTCTGGTTATACACTGAAAACAATTTAACAAAATAGCAATTTAAAAATTTACATAGCTCAAAGTGAAAGCCCATCGATATTTTAACAGTTATGGCTATCAAAAAAAGGCATTCTTCAGTTACTTCTCTGAATCCAAAGACTCCAAGATTTTAAAAATGTCATTAAAAGTATATATAATCTTAACTTACAGGCCACCATATTTCATTTTGAATGTATAAGTGTAAATACTTTAAATGTACACAAGTATCACTTGTTCTGAAACAATGGTTTGTGCTAAAGAATCTGTGGGAGGTGTTTTCTCTATATATCGAATACTTATATAGTTTATGACAGTAGATTTGTTATTAGAGTTTAAGTTTCTTATGATCTCTCCTCTCATGGACTGATGGCTGTATCAAAATCATCAGTTACCATTTTTTTTTCTTTTTTGAGTTGAAGATGTTGGCAAGAGTGACATATATAAAGAAGGAGGTTTAAAAAGATTAAGAAAGCTGGAGTTTATAACTATGTATTTATAAACATTCCCAATAATTACGAGAGTTAACTTTAAATATTTTTTTGGTCAATCCTCAGGCATAAGTCACTACTGTGAAATAAAAGGGGAAGAAAATCAGGTAAGGTGAAGAAACGATACGAATGCCTGAAGACAGGTACGGTGAAAAGGTGAGAATAAAATGAGAAGACTGGTCACATGAGGAGAAAGCTAAAGGTCAGGTCAAGAAAGAGGTATTCTGTCAACTAGAGAACTTGTCAATATACAGTAAGGTTACAGATGTAAGCATCTTCAAATAGTATATAAAAAATAAATGCACAACATCGTCAAGGTAACACTGTGGAACCCGGATCTCCATCGTATGCGTATCTTACACTGCCAGCCTTACCGCTGACAAATTCATAAGTACGTCAGGAGATATGCTCGGTATTATACTCACCCCAAGATCTTTTTCCTTGCCCCCTTCCCCCTAGCCTGTAATGTGTCTTTGGTCTGATTTGACCTTCCCCAATCTTTATGACTTAGCACTTGATGGGGTTAAACTTCTGGAGTGAGTTGCTGGACCAGGCTTGCATCCCGTCCAGATCCCTTTGTAGTCCTACCTGATCCTCATCCACTAGAATTCTCCGTATCAGCTTCATATTGTCTGCAAACAGGGACAACTCTGTATCTATCAATTCCGCCATGTCATTCACATATAAAAAAAACAGCACGGGCCATAGGACTGACTTTTGTGGAGCCTCGCTCTTCACAGGCGCCCACTCTGACACATCGTTACGTACCATCACTCTGTGTGTGTGTGTGTGTACTCACCTATTTGTACTCACCTATTTGTGGTTGCAGGGGTCGAGTCCTAGCTCCTGGCCCCGCCTCTTCACCGGTTGCTACTAGGCCCTCTCTCTCCCCGCTCCATGAGCTTTATCAAACCTCGTCTTAAAACTGTGTATGGTTCCTGCCTCCACTACGTCATTTTCTAGGCTATTCCACTGCCTTACAACTCTGACTGAAGAAATACTTCCTAATATCTCTCTGACTCATTTGTGTCTTCAACTTCCAATTGTGGCCTCTTGTTTCTGTGTCCCCTCCCTGGAACATCCTGTCTTTGTCCACCTTGTCTATTCCACGCAGTATTTATATGTCGTTATCATGTCTCCCCTGACCCTCCTGTCCTCCAGTGTCGTCAGGCCGATTTCCCTTAATCTTTCTTCATAGACATTCCCCTTAGCTCTGGAACTAACCTTGTCGCAAACCTTTGTACTTTCTCTAGTTTCTTGACGTGCTTTATCAAGTGCGGGTTCCAAACAGGTGCTGCATACTCCAGTATGGCCTGACATACACGGTGTACAGTGTCTTGAATGATTCCTTACTAAGGTATCGGAATGCTGTTCTCAGGTTTGCCAGGCGCCCATATGCGCAGCAGTTATCTGATTGATGTGTGCTTCCGGAGACATGCTCGTGTTATACTCACCCCAAGATCTTTCTCCTTGAGTGAGGTTTGCAGTCTTTGGCCACCTAGCTATACTCTGTCTGTGGTCTTCTGTGCCCTTCCCCTATCTTCATGACTTTGCATTTGGCAGGATTAAATTCGAGAAAGCCATTTGCTGGACCAGGTGTCCAGTCTGTCCAGGTCTCTTTGAAGTCCTGCCTGGTCCTCATCAGATTTAATTCTCCTCATTAACTTCACATCATCTGCAAACAGGACACTTCTGAGTCTAACCCTTCCGTCATGTCGTTCACATATACCAAAAATAGCACTGGTCCTAGGACCGACCCCTGTGGGACCCCGCTCGTTTACATGTGCCCACTGTGATACATCATTACGTACCATGACTCGTTGTTGCCTCCCTGTCAGGTATTCTCTGATCCATTGCAGTGCCCTTCCTGTTATATGCGCCTGATGCTCTAGCTTCTGCACTAATCTCTTGTGAGGAACTGTGTCAAAGGCCTTCTTGCAGTCCAAGAAGATGCAATCAACCCACCCCTCTCTCTCTTGTCTTACTTCTGTTATTTTATCATAAAACTCCAGAAGGTTTGTGACACAGGATTTGCCTTCCGTGAATCCGTGCTGGTTGGCATTTATACTCCTGTTCCGTTCCAGGTGCTCCACCACTCTCCTCCTGATAATCTTCTCCATAATTTTGCATACTATACACGTCAATGACACAGGTCTATAGTTTAGTGCCTCTTTTCTGTCTCCTTTTTTGAAAATGGGAACTACATTTGCCGTCTTCCATACCTCAGGTAGTTGCCCAGTTTCCAGGGATGTGTTGAAGATTGTGGTAAGTGGCACGCACAACATATCTGCTCCCTCTCTAAGGACCCACGGAGAGATGTCCGGTCCCATTGCCTTTGAGGTATCGATGTCCCTTAGCAGTTTCTTCACCTCCTCATCTGTATATATGTCGTCCAACACTTGTTGGTGTATTTCTTGCTGGTGTCCCCATCTGGTCTGTCCCCCCAGAGTCCTTCCTGTCTCTACTGTAAATACTTCCTTAAATCTCGTGTTGAGCTCCTCACATACCTCTTGATCGTTTCTTGTGAGTTCTCCACCTTCTTTCCTCAGCCTTATCACCTGGTCCTTGACTGTTGTCTTCCTCCTAATGTGGCTATACAGCAGTTTCGGGTCAGATTTGACTTTCGATGCTATGTCGTTTTCATACTGTCGCTGGGCCTCCCTCCTTATCTGCGCATACTCGTTTCTGGCTCTTCTACTAATCTCCTTGTTTTCCTGGGTCCTATGCCTCCTGTACCTTTTCCATTCTCTGTTGCACTTAGTTTTTGCCTCCCTACACCTTCGGGTAAACCAAGGACTCGTTTTGGTCTTCCTATTATTTCTGTTTCCCTTGGGAACAAAACTTTCCTCTGCCTCCTTGCACTTTGTTGCCACATATTCCATCATCTCGTTTACTGATTTTCCTACCATTTCTCTGTCCCATTGAACCTCCTGCAGGAAGTTTCTCATACCTGTGTAGTCCCCCCTTTTATAGTTTGGCCTGTCCCCTTCAGTTCCTGTTACCTTCTCCACTTGTAACTCTACTATATAGTCAAAACTCAGAACCACATGATCGCTAGCTCCAAGGGGCCTCTCGTAAGTGATGTCCTCAATGTCTGAACTGCTCAGGGTGAACACAAGATCCAGTCTTGCTGTGTGTGTGTGTGTGTGTGTGTGTGTGTGTGTGTGTGTGTGTGTGTGTGTGTGTGTGTGTGTGTTTGAAAGCAAGACGAACGCCAGTTGAGGATGATGAGTGTTTTGGTTGTCCAACGTTAAAAACAGATGGCAGCATTGGGAAAGTGAGGGAGGTTATTCACGAAGATCCTCGTCAAAGTATCCAGGACATTGCAAGTGTTATGGTAGATTTATGTTGGTCGTGTCAAAGAATTTAGACTAAAAATTTGTACATGAGGCGAGTGACTGCAAAATATGTGGCCCTCTTAATGACTCAAGACCAGAACATAGTTTTCTGGCAACATGCGACATGGCGATGGTCTCCCACACTTCAAGTTCCCCAAATCTAGCTCGCTGTGACTTCTTTCTCTTCCCAAAAATAAGGCTATATATATTTTCCGCAGCAGTCAAAGACACTTTTAATAGCACCCTCATGTTTACATTAAAAATGACCTAAGTAATTGAGGCAAAATAGTTTATCCTACTAACCACTTTTAGTGGAAAATATTTGTGGACAAAAATTCTCTCTTACCAGGGAATTATTGCAGTCGAGAGATCCCGAATGTAAAGAATAACTTGAGAACAATATCTTTAAGACAATAAATTATTACCTAGCAATACTGTAAGTCATATTAAGTGAAATTTGAAGTAAATTAAAACTGCTTGTCTCACCTTGTGGTGGTAATGTGGTTCGCCACATATCTCCCTGTACACATCCAGTGAACTAAATGTTAAAAGAACTCCAAAGCTATGTTTAGAAGTTAGGAGAACCAAGGGAGGTGAATGGATGAATCAGAGGGCCATCACTCGTAGTGCGTCTCACAAACGAGACGTCATCAGATCCGCCTAGCTTTATCTTGGCGATGTAGTCAAGACAACGCTAGGCGGAAATTCTTCATACTATCGTAGGTCATCCTGAAATGGTAGATTAACAATAATCGGGTCTTCTAGTAAAATCGCCCGTATATGACACACGAAGCAATACGATCTTTTTGACGCAACAGTTGTAAAACCTCCCTGCTAGGAGAGGTCTAGCAATTTTATTTTTTTCTTATGTTGATAGTGACGATTATTTATTGATACACGATGTGACATTAGTCATTTAGTTTATGTACAGTATTTATTTCACTCATTTACTTATACAACTAGGTATTTAAATTTTTTTTAATAATCGAAAGGGTTAGATTTGTCATATAAATCAAGGGCGCTGCTTGGTCACTGAGCTGTTCTCGTGGATGCACATATTTACTAAGTAAGGAATGAAAAAGAATACATGGAGAATTTCCATCGGCATTTTCCTGGCCTGTCTACGATACGATATGGAATTTTTATTAATTTTTTGTATAAGTATTTCCTGTCGAAAATTTATGTTTTCCACACACTTATGATTACCTTTGTTCTTCTTTCCATTACATTATTTCTCCTCATTCTTTAGTGCTATTTTCCATTATCTTCCCTTCCTCTTCCTCATTATAGAGTTTATTTTCTCTCACGTCCTCCCTTTAATCTTTATTCTCAAGCCGAGACTTGACAACTCCAAGGCACTGCCTCCTTCAGAGCATCATCCCATCAGAGCAATCTATCTTCACGGGTCATATGGTCTTCCACTTGTAAGGTTCTCCTTGTATCTGAAAGAAGACACTGGGGCTTGACACAGTCATGTCGTGGCTGGTGTCCCCCTCCTACACATCGCCTGGACAATAGAATTTGCGGCGATTTTCGTTTTCGATTTTTATTTTTGTCTTTTTTGCACTATTCTTTTATTATTTTTTTTATTTTTCAGTATTCATCAAGCATATTTTTCTCTCGCTTTGTGATTTTGTGTTAGTTTTTCGTGTACTTGACTACATGTTTGCTTGTGTGTGTGTGTGTGTGTGGTGTGTGTGGTGTGTGTGTGTGTGGGGTTGTGTGTGTGTGTGTGTTCTGCCCTGTCTGTCTGTCTGTAGCGCGTGTCGTGTGTGTGCGTGTCTGTGTGTGTGTGCGTGTGTCGGGTGTGTGTGCGTGTGTGTCTGTGTGTGCGTATGTGTCTGTGTCTGTGTCTGTGCGTGTGCGTCTGTGTCTGTGCGTGTGTGTCTGTGTCTGTGTGTGTGTGTCTGTCTGAGCACGGCTCTCAGTGTCTGGGCGCGGCTCTGTGTGTCTGGGCGCATGTCCCTGTGTCTGAGCGCATGTCCCTGTGTCTGGGCGCGTGTCCCTGTGTCTGGGCGCGTGTCCCTGTGTCTGGGCGCTGGTCCCTGTGTCTGGGCGCTGGTCCCTGTGTCTGGGCGCTGGTCCCTGTGTCTGGGCGCGTCTCTCTCTGACTGAGCGTCTCTGTCCCTGGGCGTCTCTGTGTGGGTGTGTCTCTACTCACCTAGTTGTACTCCCTTGGTTGTACTCGCCTAGTTGTACTCACCTAGTTGTATTCACCTAGTTGTGGCTGTAGGGGTCGATTCACAGCTCCTGACCCCGCCTGTTCACTGGTCGCCTCTTCACTGCCTCCACTGCATCATTTCCCCAGACTATTTCACTTCCTGACAGCTCTGTTAACTGAAGAAATATTTCTAACATCCCTGTGATTATCTAAGTCTTCAATTTCCCAAATTGTGACCCTCTGTTTTGTTTGTCTGTGTGTCTGTCTCTCTCTCTCTCTCGTTCATATCCACTTTATTCCTTTCTCACATACGCTCCGTGATTAGCAAGACGACCCCAGCAGCCAGCATCTGTTCCTGGCTGGCCCCAGGCCAGTGCTGGAGCGATTTACACATAGGAGCCCAGCAGCCGCAGCCACGATGCCGAGCCATTTATTTTACGGCTCTCACACATGTTGGCTTAGTGCTGGTGCTTCGCGCATCCATCCTGCCTGCGTTCTTCAAGCATTCTCACATTTTGTTTCGTTTTCTTGCCTTTCTTATAAAAATAATAATTTAAGTTTTAGATATAGTTTATAAAGTTCATAGATGACACAAGTTGCATATCAATTTTTCTTTACCCCTCCGTTTTATATATATATTTTAAATATATTGTTTTCTTATAAAACGGCGACAGATGTTGTGACTAACGTATTTCAAATGGAAGGTTGGGGTTTTTGTCTTGTGCAAATGGAACGTCAATATTCTTCAAATGAAACTACGAATTCTGGCAACTTTACACAAAATACTGTACAAATACAAAACAAACTTTCTACAGAACATTTATTAAATTTTATAATTTTTATCCCTAGCCTTTCAGACAATTCCCACTTTAGCAGGAAAGCTTCTAATTCAACATGAAGATACAAATCTCCTTTCGAACCGTTTGTCTACTAATCCCATGATCTCTAGAAATTCATTGCTTCGCATTGAATGTAATTATAATAAACTGACAAGCTACGTAGTATAACTTGACTCACAAATCGTAATGACACGATTGGGCAAAAAAAACCATACCACGGGTGGGGTTTGAGCTTGCGGGTCAGAGTCTCAAAACCCAGACCGTCGCGTTAGCCACTGGACCAGCTAGCCACAAAAAGTTTCATCCAACTAGGTATATTTCTACACATAGGAAGGTTAGCATAGACACCACTGTGACCACAAATGCAAGTTTTTACAGACGAATCTCCCGCTAGCGTGGCCGTGACGAGCTCTAGCTCAATTCCCCTAAAAATGTACCTATTTTAAATGAATCTTATTGAAAGTTTAGCTGGCCAAGTGGCAAACCCGACGGTGTGGAGTTTGAGACTCTCTGACCACGGGTTCAAACCCCACCCGTGGTATGCTTCACGTAGTTTTATTTTGTCATTTTTTGGCAGCTTCTGTGTCTCTGTACCTCGTAAAACAGATGAATAATGATAAAGAGGTAGACATTAGTAAAGCAATAATTCGAAGTATGATTCACGCTTAGATATACTGTAAGGTAATTTTAAAATATCATATTTCATATATTTAAACCTTAAAAATCAGAAACATTACAAATACTGCAGAAATTTGAATTTAAAATAGCCAGACAGCAGTACTCTTACAATTATCTTCTACAAACATGTCAGGGGTGACCGCTTGCCACAGCAAATCATCGAAGAAACTTGTTAAAAGGGCACTCATACCACTGATAACTACTGGTAAACCTACGGTCGCTTCTGCAGTGGTCAGTACGGTGCTACTACAACGGGGAGCTGTGCCCTGACCACTGAACAGGTAGGTTATTTTGGGATGTTAATAATTTAGGTATCAGAAGTTTGAAGAATGAGACATTTGTGGCACAGGTCATTTTCTGACGAAGACCTGAAACAGATAATTTTTCCAGACGAATTAACTAATAACTGCCAAAAAATGGGCATATCCATTCTTCTGAGTTCCAAAATTAACTAAATTTTTAAAAATATAATTTATTAAAATGACTATTAAATGCCTGAATTTATAATATTAATGTATTGGCAGGATATTCTTCTTTAAACAGTTCGTCCTTTGAGTTGTGACATAACCTGTAAAAGATTGATTATAAAGTATCTCGAAGGAGTACTTCCTCAAAAGCTTAGAATTTGAACACTGAACCTAGTGCTAGGTACAAGCAGGTGTTCGCATGTATTGGTGGCTCATGATCAATGATTTATAACCCCTTTACAAAGCTTCCTTGAGTATATAACTTTAAAAAACATCTGTAGTGAAGGGGAGGACAACATTTTTTGAAATATCTAAGTGCACATTAAAAGTTTTATGCGTAAAACAGTATAAATTTCCAGGTTAAATTCACATTAAATATAATTAAGTTCCCCTCTTTTTAATGGCTTAAATCTCCAATGTATGTAAAATCTTAAAACAATATAACACCCGGAAAGTTTTATCTCTGTAAAAAGATCTGATGATACACTGTTAGAGACAATATACTTGGTTTCCAAACTTAAACTGAAGAATGACTTTTCCGATTAGGCTTTGGGACTTTCAGCGATTGTAGGTGTCATTAAAAAATAAACATTCTGTTGGTGATGTGGACAAAAAGGGTTTTTTCTATTTAAATATATTGCTCTAAATAAAATAGCTGGTGAATGTTTTTTTTTCCTCCGAATTTCTTCAAATTTTAAATTCTGGTGTTACCTTAATGAGAATTGCGCTTTGTACTAAAAAAAAAAATACTTAAAATTGGAGTTTCCTAGAAACGAACATTCAAATATTTTTCCTTTATATATGATTAGGAAATTTTTTAAAAGATTTTAACCTAGAAAGAAAACAGATGAAAACTGGAATCTCACTGCTTTTTTTATTTAATTTTCCGATTTTAATACCTTGTACTATCCTGTTATCGTCACACTCTGAATCGTTATAGGTATATGAGAGGATAGAAAGAGGTAGGAAGAGGGTTTTGATTATTCCTGCCACGTATTGTGATTTCTCCATGTTTTTTCTATACTGGCACTCAGACATTTGGGGAAATTTTAAAGTCAACATTAGCGAGGTATCAGTCTCCTCATAAGACTGCCGGGCCATTTTGCACTTCCTTTTTTTTTCAGCACTTACCTGCCTCTTACATCAATACAATTACATCACGTCAGACAGTAGTTCGCCATAGAAATCCCTGCTATGTATTGATTCTTTATGAGAGGAAGAACACACAGAAAACAGTGTTAAGGATTAAAATATTCTTCAGTGGTGGAGTACTGGTGAAATACTTTTAAATTACCCTCATGGAAGCAATACACTTCAGCAGTAGCAAGCCACAACCAATCGTGGCGTGACCTTCCCAGTTATAAACTAATCATCCTTTGTAATTCCATTGGTCATTATGGCAGTTTAAGGTCTTAGTGAACTTTTTCTTGAAGACTCTTTACTTCTGTGTAAAATCCCATAACTTATTCAAAGTTTTAATCAGTCGCTCTCTGCGTTGCATTTTAAAGAAAAATATACAAAAAGTTTCGCCCTTTAATTAATATGAAGTGGAAAAAATATGATTTTGCAGTATTTTCACTTTAATTTTAAGCAAATTCAGTAGAAACTTCATCAATATTTAGATGTATATGGGACAAAAGCAAATTTTTACAGAAAAAGTGCCCGAACTTACAGCTTTTGATACACTTTCGCTATTTCATTACAAAAAATAAGTCCATTATTAGGTACGAAGGGTTATTCCCCCTCTGAAAGTCAGTGTTTGATGACTAAGCTTATGATTACAATGTCTTCGGTGAATCTCATTTTACAAAATCCATTTTTTTTTACATTTGGAGAAGACTTATGACGTCCCCCGGGATATTACATTTTTATCCCAAGCTTGTTTGTTAGACCGAAGATGTCTTTTTCCCCTGACTTCTCTCAGGACGTAGAAACTACGCAATGTCTTCAGCACTAGCATTTTTAAAGTTCTGTCGATGACCTTATCACCTTTCATTCTTTTTGTACATTAGTATTCCTTCTCTGCTGATGATTTAATCAATATTACGCAATATGCGAATGGCCACCTCTATATTAAAACCTTTCTAGTTATTATAATGTTCGAAATTTAAAGGGACTCGCCAGCTTGTAATTTCTAAGCCTGCTTTTCGATCGGTAAATGTCACGTTTTCCCCCCTGTTTCCGGGGAGGAAAAACAGAGAAGTTTGTTATTTTGCCATTTTGGGAGTTTACTGTCGAGTTTACAGAAAAAATGCTGTTACCTTACCTCAGTTCGTTTCAAAAACCAAAAACCCAGACGATCAACACTGGAATTTATTTACCTCGAGCTGATCCTAAGTTGCAGACACCGGGAAAGAGATTTCTTTGACTATTAAAAGGGCTGACAGGTATAATAAGATCATAAAGGCACATGCAACACCTGGGTATCCTTATTATGAAGATGTTTCGCTTGACTGTGACTTTATTAATTCAATACAGGGGTTTTATTTGAAGGTGTTAAAACTAGAGACAGCAGAAGATAAAGTAATCATTTTAAAGGGAAAACAGATTACGTCGTCTTTTACGGTCTCCACTTTCGACACTTTCACATGACTTCTTACTGAATAAATCGCTGGCTTGAGAAACGTATTCATAATTTTGTGACCCAGGTGCTACGCAGGGGTCTTCATTCTTTTTTGTCATTATACACCATTACTGTTACCAAGTATAGTAAAGTGTATATCTGTATAAAAGACAAAGTTTTGTTCATTACTGAACATTTTCTATCCATGGTTTAAAAATGCTAATCACTGATGGAAACGTCTTCAGAATAAAAACTTGTTCTGTAAGCTGACACTCTATACCAAAGGAGTGAAGAGGTTTGGATAATTAATCCCCCTTGGGAACCGATCCCCAAAGCCTTCAGGTGCAAACCGAAACGTTCTACCATCCAAAGGAGAGTTATAACCTGCGATCAGTCATAAAAAATCCAGGACCGACGCGTTAGCCTCTGGACCAGCTGCTACAAAAGTTAATCCAACTAGGTATATTTTATACACCATAGGAAGGTTAGCATAGGCACCACAAATACAGTTTTTACAGACGAATCTCCGCCAGCGTGGCCCTGACTAACTCTAGCTCAAGTCCCCTCAAAGCCATCTCATGGTTTTATGACATTGATCGCGGGTTCGGTCCCCGCCCGTGGTATTGGTTTGTTTGCAATTGTATCATTTACGATTTCGTGAGTCGAGCGTTCTACCACAGATACAGGAGGGTACGTACTTCCACTACCTGCAATACCTCTTCAACTACTAAATCCACTTCATTCTTTGATTTTTTCTACTTCCATCCCTGTTATTCCCTCGTTTTATACACTGGCTCCCTTACCTTCGTGTGTTAGTGTGTGACTAGTTAATGGTCCAAGTCGGACTGAAACATCATAAGTTTCTTTCTCTATGTGTAGGTTATTGTATTTTGTTTAGCATTTTTTGTTTCACATAAACTACAGTATTAAGACTATGTGTACTCCTCTTCCAAAAGTTTTTTGTCCATTCTAAATAGAAATCAGTTAGGAGGAACTGGTAGAGTTTTGTCTCGTTATTAGCAAAGTGACAATCGACCAGAATTTGGTCTTAATGACCACCCCAAAGTCAGCGTTTTAAATAATGTGAATAAGCAACTAAATACATTTTGTGGAGTTTAATATCCTTTTTTTATGGGTTCGTCGCATTTCTCGTTGTCTTCTTTTCATAATTTCTCACAGATGTTAAAAAATCTAATAGTTTATGTATTCGTTCCCGATTCTTAAAACTGTTTAGTGTATACTCATATTATTTTAGACCTCCTTTGATGTAGGGGAAAAAAAAAAAAGGATTTTTTTTTAAATATGTTGGAAAACTTAGCACTTGATTAGTTTTTTAACACAGGTGCCCGTGACTCGATTGGTAGCGACTTGGCTCGAATCCCCCGGGACGGATGGAAACGTTGGGCATGTTTCTTTACTCCTGCTGCCCTGTTTACTAGCAGTAGCTACATACCCGCGTTTTAGTCGACTGTTGTGAGTGGCATCCCTAAAGGGGCCGGGGGGTATATATATCGCTGGTTTTTTAAATGAGCCGAGGTAAGATAACATTATCTTGTAAAGTTCTTCAGTGTATAAAAAAAGGGTTATATTGCATAGCTAAGCATCAGCAACGGAGAGTCAAATGCTAGCTAATCACTAAATGGGGCATCAATGGACAAAAAATCCTAGTCAGGAACTACTGTTTTGTATCCTGACCAGCTAGATGCTCACTTTAAATCTACTCTTTGTACACTGTATCTTTCTGTTGTTCCGCATCTTTCTACCTCCTTACGATAAGTCCCTGTGACGCAATTATCCCATTTCTTCCTTCTGTCCCACAAACTTCATTCTTGGTAATAATGGTTGTTTTCTGAAAAAGGCAAAACATGGAAACGTTTTGGTTCCTTGAGTCGCACTGCTCCTTTCTTGATCACATGCAACTGCTGTGAACACGGCCTGGGTAGGCAAAGTTGCTGTCTTTCCTGATAGCATTTTTCAAAAGAGATTGCTGCAGCTGGCTCGTATTTTTGCCGCATGTGTGTATTCCTTGATCGCTACCGTCCATCTATATTTCCCCCACGTCTAGCTCATCGTTTTTTTGAATCCTCAGACTCCCGAAGCGAGTTGAGAGCATTTTGGCTCTTTGATTTTTCCCTATCCCACTGGATTTCATATTGAGTTTTGGCTTTGGCACATTTATAATTTCTACAAAAAGAAAATTGTCAAGGCTATGAACTTGCAAACTTTCCTTCACTTTTTAGCAGCTAAGAACTCTGATTTCAGCTATCAATTGGCTTTTTCTCGATTTCTCATTCTTGACTCTTAAGTAAATACATCAAAGGCAACTTCGACGGTCAGCAATTGTGAAAAATAGCAGGTTTCTGGCTATCCACGTTTCATTGAATTTAAGTGACTAAACTCGCACTATTAGTGATAATCATCCACTTTTTAGCATTTCTTAGCTACAGGATCGTGTAGCTATTGTTTTAAAGGGTTACACAACGTTATCTTTGTGATGATATGAAATTGCTAATTTCCAACACCGTAACGTACATATGTACATCCTTAATTTTTAAAGGGGTGGACCAGTAATCCAGGGAAGGCCTTGTTAGATGGGCTCAAAGCTCCAGAGGAAGGTCATGTGACTAAGACTTTCATCATGAAAAGCTTGTTTCCCGTTTCCTAAACGAATCTTACATAAATTAGTCTAACACAAGGTCACATCATGAGGTGTGGGAACAAAACTGTTCCCACAGCCTTGAGATGACTTAAAATACGGTAGATAATAAAGGAGAATTGCACCAAGCCTATTGGCTCATGTTTTGGTCGTCGTTACCATAAAATCTTTCTCATTTTTTGAAGTAGAAAACACGCACTGACCTTTCCGGTTGAAAAAAAGCAGTTTTTTACCAGACTTTTCATTTGGACTGAAAAAATCCATCAGTGACAAAACATCTACGATTAATTAAACGAATCGTAGCACTGACATATCTGTGATGGGTTTCGAGAGTTTATCTACTCCCAGAGATCATCCCACGGCCAGGTTTGCCTGGTCAACCAGGTTGATGCTGACTCAAGAAATCGTAATGACACGATTGCAAACAAACCATACCCCGGCCGGGATTGAACCCGCGGTCACAGAGTCTCAAAACTCCAGCCCGCCGCGTTAGCCACTGGACCAGCTAGCCACAATAAGATTCATCCAACTAGGTATATTTCTACACCATACGAAGGTTAGCACAGGGGACCACTGTGACCACAAATGCAAATTTTACAGACGAATCTCCAGCTGGTGGCCGTGACGAACTCTAGCTCAAGTCCCCTTCACTGCCCTCAACATGACTCAAGAATCGTAAAAGGTTTGAGCTAGAGTTCGTCACGGCCACGCTAGCTGGAGATTTGTCTGTAAAAACTTGCATTTGTGGTCACAGTGGTGCCTGTGCAACCTTCCTATGGTGTAGAAATATACCTAGTTGGATGAATCTTATTGTGGCTAGCTGGTCTAGTGGTTAGCGCGACGGGCTGGAGTTTTGAGGGCTCTATGACCGCGGGTTCAATCCGGCCCGGGGTATTGTCAGGTTGATGCTGCTGATGGCCATTGGGCAATCTAGCTATCTCACCTGGTTATCCAGGCACTTGGTGGAGGTGCGTTTGAAGTCTTCAAATTTTCCTGGCAGTGTTTCTAATAACTTTTGGAAAGATTTTGAAACGTCTGTAACAATGGATGCTGATATAATGTTCTTGCATTTGGAACTCAGGTCCTCAAGTTCTTGCCACGTATAAAAAATTTTCTTCCCCACTCCAAAGAATGTATTTAGGAGTTTGAGGCGTTGTAATAAATGATTTAAAAAAAACGAGTAGTTGATAAACAAGACATTCTCGGTTATTTCATTTCTTATTGGTCTATGCGAGTTGTAAATTTATTTCTGCATTTGGTCCCAACTGTGATATTTTTCCTGCACATAATGGAACAGTAATTTATGCAAGAGAGTAAAAAGCGATTTGAAATGTTCATTATTAGTTATTCATGTTTATTTTCTTGAAGGTTTCATTATCCAATCCTTTGCCTGGTTTAAGTGGGCAATTTTCATTGCTTCTTCAAACGATAAGTCAGCTGACATTTTTTTTACTCCCCTTCCACCTGGTCCTTCACATATTCATTATATTTTATCTTGCACTGGTATGGTACACCTTCTGACATCAGTCTTTCTATATCTGAGCAGCTGGATGTTGTCACCATTGATTGCCATGTTGTTCTCCACTGCCTGCTGTAAGAGTTTGCTTATATTTTATTGCAGTTTTTTGTCTTCTACAAAGGTGATGTTTTACACTTATTTTGGATCATCCGCAAACGATGGTTCAAAACTCATGCGAGCGTTTTTTCTATATCCCCTAAGATGCAAACAGTTTAGGCACTTGGGATACACAGCTTTGTTTTGACTTAGGAAAGCTAGGTTTCCTAGAGATAACTTGTGGATGTCTTTTCTATCGGCTTCAAAGCATCAGTGCCCATATATTAACTCTGAGAAAGATTCGAGTTGTTTTCCAGCTGTGTAGTTGACAATTTTCCATTTACATTTTAACCATAATCTGAAGGTTAATTTTTTTAATTTAAAATGCCCAAAAAAGTCTTATTATTACGTAAAGTATTTATGTATCAAGTAGCTCGGCCGGAAGCGCACTCAACTGAGGATCTGTGGATCGATCCCCTTCAGGCTGGAAACGTTGGACACATTTTCTTACACCTGCAGTCCTGTACACCTAGCAGTAAGTAGGTACCCCGGCGTGTTAGGCGACTGTTGTGGGTGGATCCTGGGGGAAGGGTAATATATCTTAGAGCTGGACTAAGAGGTAAATAACAGCTCTTAGTCTATAAAAAATTTATCTGTGCTTAAAAATATATCAGTAAATGAAAGCTAAAAAAAAGAATAATTTAACTTTTTCATGGAGTAGTTGTGCTTACGTAATTTACTTATCCTTGTCACATTAAATAAATTTACCTTTATTTCTAATATATACCTCCTCAAGGGAGCCCTTGACGCTGGTGGGGGCTCTTGATCTAGGGGAAATTTGGGTCTGTGCAACCGGTTCCCCGAACTGAGTCAGAATACCTTCCATCCCCCCCCTTACAAGTGCTGTATAATCCCACGGGTTTAGCGCTCCATGATTATAATAAAAATAATAATAATTCTTAAAACCATATACCATTTTTTGTCCTCTTTATGACTGGGTTTATGATTTTTATTTTTTTTCAATCATTTTATTTGATGGGTCTCGGGACATGTTTAGGAAAAAAAGACATTCACATTGAATAAAACTTTCCATTGATAGACTGGCATGAGCTCTAGCTCCTGGTCTTCAATAGGTGTGTTCATTCCTTATGAGAATGAGAAGCTAGGGTACTAAACCTCTCGTCTATGTAGAGCTAAAGTTCCTGGGTCTCTTTATGTTGAGCTCGTCCTCCCCAGCCTCTTGGAAAAGGGTTTAAAACCCTTTGCGTGTTTTTTCTTGTGGGAAAATGCAGTCCCTCTGAGGATATAGAGGTTAAGTATTGTGCCTGCGAGTATTTTTGGTATATATACATACATATATATATATATATATATATATTTATATATATATATATATAATATATATATATATAAATATACATACATACATATATAATTTTATATATTATATATATATATATATATATTATTTATATATAAAAATTTTTATATATATATATATATTTTATATATATATATATAAGTAGTTTGGTTGTTAGACAGCAAACCCCCCAGGGAAATACTACCGTCCCGCCGAGACTGTGAAACAGAAACCTGTAACTGTTTTGCATGATTGTAGGATTGCTGGTTTCTTTTTCTGTCTCATAAACACGCTAGATAACAGGGATATCTTGCTACTCCTACTACACTTTGGTCACACTTCACAGACATGCACATGCATATATATATACATGCATCTAGGTTTTTCTCCTTTTTCTAAATAGCTCTTGTTCTTCTTTATTTCTTCTATTGTCCATGGGGAAGTGGAAAAGAATCTTTCATCAGTAAGCCATGCGTGTAGTATGAGGCGACTAAAATGCCGGGAGCGATGGGCTAGTAACCCCTTCTCCTGTAGACATTTACTGAAAAAGAGAAGAAAAACTTTATAAAACTGGGATGCTTGAATGTGCGTGGATGTAGTACGGATGACAAAAAACAGATAATTGCTGATGTTATGAATGAAAAGAAGTTGGATGTCCTGGCCCTAAGCGAAACAAAGCTGAAGGGGGTAGGAGAGTTTCAGTGGGGGGAAATAAATGGGATTAAATCTGGAGTATCTGAGAGAGTTAGAGCAAAGTAAGGGGTAGCAGTAATGTTGAAGGATCAGTTACGGAATGAGAAAAGAGAATATGAATGTGTAAATTCAAGAATTATGTGGATTAAAGTAAAGGTTGGATGCGAAAAGTGGGTCATAATAAGCGTGTATGCACCTGGAGAAGAGAGGAATGTAGAGGAGAGAGAGAGATTTTGGGAGATGTTAAGTGAATGTATAGGAGCCTTTGAACCAAATGAGAGAGTAATTGTGGTAAGGGACCTGAATGCTAAAGTAGGAGAAACTTTTAGAGAGGGTGTGGTAGGTAAGTTTGGGGTGCCAGGTGTAAATGATAATGGGAGCCCTTTGATTGAACTTTGTATAGAAAGGGGTTTAGTTATAGGTAATACATATTTTAACAAAAAGAGGATAAATAAGTATACAAGATATGATGTAGGGCGAAATGACAGTAGTTTGTTGGATTATGTATTGGTAGATAAAAGACTGTTGAGTAGACTTCAGGATGTACATGTTTATAAAGAGGCCACAGATATATCAGATCACTTTCTAGTTGTAGCTACACTGAGAGTAAAAGGTAGATGGGATACAAGGAGAATAGAAACATCAGGGAAAAGAGAGGTGAAGGTTTATAAACTAAAATAGGAGGCAGTTAGGGTAAGATATAAACAGCTATTGGAGGATAGATGGGCTAGTGAGAGCATAGGCAATGGGGTCGAAGAGGTATGGGGTAGGTTTAAAAATGTAGTGTTAGAGTGTTCAGCAGAAGTTTGTGCCTACAGGAAAGTGGGTGCGGGAGGGAAGAGGAGTAATTGGTGGAATGATGATGTAAAGAGAGTAGTAAGGGAGAAAAAGATAGCATATGAGAAGTTTCTACAAAGTAGAAGTGATGCAAGGAGGGAAGAGTATATGGAGAAAAAGAGAGAGGTTAAGAGAGTGGTGAAGCAATGTAAAAAGAGAGCAAATGAGAGAGTGGCTGAGATGTTATCAACAAATTTTGTTGAAAATAGGAAAAAGTTTTGGAGTGAGATTAACAAGTTAAGGAAGCCTAGAGAACAAATGGATTTGTCAGTTAAAAATAGAAGAGGAGAGTCATTAAATGGAGAGTTAGAGGTATTGGGAAGATGGAGGGAATATTTTGAAGAATTGTTAAATGTTGATGAAGATATTGAAGCTGTGATTTCGTGTATAGGACAAGGAGGAATAACATCTTGTAGGAGTGAGGAAGAGCCAGTTGTGAGTGTGGGGGAAGTTCGTGAGGCAGTAGGTAAAATGAAAGGGGGTAAGGCAGCCGGGATTGATGGGATAACGATAGAAATGTTAAAAGCAGGTGGGGATATAGTTTTGGAGTGGTTGGTGCAATTATTTAATAAATGTATGGAAGAGGGTAAGGTACCTAGGGATTGGCAGAGAGCATGCATAGTTCCTTTGTATAAAGGCAAAGGGGACAAAAGAGAGTGCAAAAATTATAGGGGGATAAGTCTGTTGAGTATACCTGGTAAAGTGTATGGTAGAGTTATTATTGAAAGAATTAAGAGTAAGACGGAGAATAGGATAGCAGATGAACAAGGAGGCTTTAGGAAAGGTAGGGGGTGTGTGGACCAGGTGTTTACAGTGAAACATATAAGTGAACAGTATTTAGATATGGCTAAAGAGGTCTTTGTGGCATTTACGGATTTGGAAAAGGCATATGACAGGGTGGATAGGGGGGCAATGTGGCAGATGTTGCAGGTGTATGGTGTAGGAGGTAGGTTACTGAAAGCAGTGAAGAGGTTTTACAAGGATAGTGAGGCTCAAGTTAGAGTATGTTGGAAAGAGGGAAATTATTTCCCAGTAAAAGTAGGCCTTAGACAAGGATGTGTGATGTCACCGTGGTTGTTTAATATATTTATGGATTGGGTTGTAAGAGAAGTAAATGCGAGGGTCGTGGCAAGAGGCGTGGGGTTAAAAGATAAAAAAATCACACATAAAGTGGGAGTTGTCACAGTTGCTCTTTGCTGATGCACTGTGCTCTTGGAAGATTCTGAAGAGAAGTTGCAGAGGTTGGTGGATGAATTTGGTAAGGTAT